>JAYJLX010102777.1:0-21602 GCA_036873525.1 Chalinula nematifera
ACTTGTCCATATTCCACTACGATTACTCATGACAGCAAAGTTAGCACTAACGTGTACTGGTAGACCAGTAGAAGGTACAGATAAAGGAAGATAACAGAATACCAATCCATCCACTGGTACTACCTGGTATTGACTGGTAGAGGTTTTAGATAATTGACAAGCCACTGATGCTGTAACTGATCGAGTTGTTTGGTCATAAATATGATATTTATCTTCGTTTTTCGTGGAAACAAGCCAATATTCTTCAGAAGTGCTGCTAGTTTGACAATTTGTGATGTCAATTCTCAGTAAAGTCTTTTTCATTAACCTAGTCAAGGTCTTTTCAATAATTATTTCTTCTGTCGGTGTCCTTTGTCCAGAAGATATGCTTAAAAATCGTATTTTCTTTACATTGGTTAAAAACAGCAAAAACAGCTTACCATGTTCTTCCAAGTCTTGTTTCAACTGGTTAACCATTGCTGTACTGTACACCGTGGAGCTAATCTTACTTGGATGCTTTCTGAAAGGAAACCGAAACATTGTACCCTCATACTCACATGAGGTATTAAATGTAAACAGATTTTTATAAGGAGCCAATTGATTGGTCTTTGCAACAAACTTAGATGTGTATTTGACTTTTTTACCTGGTTGATTTTCATTTATAACAACTCCTTTTAAATGAGAGAGAGTAGGGTCAAATATGTAAAGCCAGTCTCCACTGACAAATGATGGTACATCAGTGATATGGTACACAGAACAGAAACCAACCCCAAACTTGCCTATCTTGAGTGGTTTGTCTTTCTTTGTTGCTCCTGCTAGTTTAGTGATGTTAGTGAAGTCTTCTTTTGTGAACTTAGCATTGTTGTGAACAACTAGGGCAGGACCATGGCCGTCGGCCATTCCCTTAAACAGTAACCGTTTTTTGGTGTGCTCACGAGAATCATAAAGAATATTGACTTCAGTGGCATCAGCATCATCAGCATTTTGAATCATTTCTTTTATTATGGTTAACCCATCCTTGTACTCTTTCAGAATATTGCTCAGTCTGGTTGTGAGGGATTCGTGCTGTCCTGCATCTTCAAATACTTCCCCTGTAATATCTAAATGATCACTGAGAGGTGTTAAACCAAGTTTTGGAGCAAGGTGTTTAATGAAAGGATCAACTAGAGTATATTCATCATCACCCGATTCAGTTAGTTCAACTAGAACTTCATTATCAATGTAAAATACCTCGTTTACAGGAGAAAGCTTTGGGAAACTTCTTTTGTTACTAACACATGTAGGTACTAAAATGTCCTCAGAATCAATTTCGTTTTCGACTACCCATTCAAGTATGTTCCTAATCAATATTCGAGCATCCTTGGCACTTACAACATTGTTGCCATCAGATAACAATGAGATGCTTTTCAAAACTGACATGATATGCTCACTTGTTATGCTGCATTCGACACCGTGACGACATAAAAATTTTTCATACTTCTTTATGTTTTTTGGAAGGACATGAATAAAAGGCTCGAGACTAAACGACAAACTCAACATTACACAAACTTTTGGAGATAAAAAATCTGAACGACTTTCGATCCAAACCCAGTTCTCATTAGCACTCAACTCAACCTCACAATTGATTGAGTTTAAATATTCATAAGTTTTTAATGATATTTGCTGTAGAACGTCTGAATCAATTTCCTCTTTGTTCTGAATTACATGCTTGAAATGTTTCACTGCACAAGTGCTCAAATTGGCTTGTGAAGATGGCATAAGCTTCTCACATATTGGTGGAGGTATATTTTGGACAAACAGAGCTTCAGACCCAATTATTCGGGGATCAATATATAGTAACCAGCAGTCATCAATTGTTTTGGGTAGGACTATCACATTATTTACATTAAATTTAGTTAATGAGGTAGTATGTGATGAGCCTTTCCATGTTAAAGAGTCTGGATAGTTGGAGGGCTTGTTTGAAGTGACAGGAAGTAAAGCACGAGATACTACTAGCTGACATATTGCATCAGCAAGAGTTCGTAGGTGCTGATTATTGACTACAACAAATTCTCCTAAAGCATTTGAGCAGTTTTCCTTTAAAACCTCCATTAAAGCCAAAGCTCTATCAAAGGTTTCAGAACTACTTTGGGCAATTAATCCACATGCTGTGGACATTGAAATGTCTTTGGCTACCTGATATAACATGCTGGCAGTGATGGAACTTGTATCTTTCAAGCCACACAATTTCAATTCATGAACATAGTTTCTATATGTGCCTGATGGAAAAACTGGCTTACCTTGGTACAATCGACACACAATAGTTTCACTAGGGTCAAACAAAGTTGATGCAGCCTCACGATTACCATTTGCGACTGTCACAAATTTTAAATTTGATAAAACTTCACTTAGCCTTTTCTCCTGATCACAGAAATCTTTTATATAAGCACGAATGTTATCGAGTATACAAACCATTAGTGTATCAACGTTATGCTGAGGAAATATTCCATTCTTTACTGCTGGGAAAGCTACTTGCTCCAAATAACTTACTTCATCGATATTTTCAACACGAGTGGAAAGTTTATTGAGTAAAGGTTGATCTGTTTCGAATATTAGTGGACGAGACAAAAGTAACTCATCACTAAAACGATATGCTGTATTTCGTTTAAGAGCTTTTTTGCTATTACTTTTTATTTGATTAATGGAGTAACGAATACTTTCCTGAGCAACAGAAAAAATAGCCATTGCACAAATCTTGTTCTTCTGCTGTGAACTGCTAATATCCATTGATTCAAAAAAGGTTTGAATAGCAATAGATTCTTCATCAGAAAATTTCAAAGGGCCAATAATAGAAGGATCTGAAAGAGTATCAAGTACATCAATAGCGACAAAATCGTACATAAAGCTTTCTATTTTTTTGTGAGTTACATGAGGAAACTCAGAAACGCATAAAAATTTTGCACCACATTTTTCAAGACCAGTCCTCAAAATGATGTTTAAACTTGAGTACCGTTTCGGTACGTACACAATACAAGATTGTTTACTGAGATTATGCATACTTTGTATGCCACTAGCATTCAGTACTGGGACTATCGGTAAGTTGTTAAAATGCTTTAGACTGTGATTTCCAAGCCACTTCCAGAATATCTTTAGCTGAGCTGAAGACCAAGAGTGTGGCTTAGATTGAGGAACCAACTCAGCCACCTTTGCCTCAGTAAGAATAGTAAGCTGTGTGTCTCCACTTTTAGCCACATCTTCCATTAAAGTATAATGTGAATGCTCAACCATAATACGTTCCAGTCCAGGGAGCAGATTATGAGGAATACTGGAAGAACAAACGTATATGGAGTTATCAGTATTGCACTTTACTAAGAAATTACTAAATGTGTTGTTTGCTAATGGAATTAGCTCTAATCCAGCTAAATCAGAATAGTTTTTATCGGAAATACAATATTTTAATATCATTACCCTTTTATCCTTAGGCAGATTGCAGTAACGACGTTCATTCTTTCTTAAAATATTTCTTACTAAAGAGGGAGAGATTTTTGTTAAATTACTAGAGTAGTACTTTTCAAGAACTCTCCACTGGTTGGAAGAAAGACTGACCAGTTTTGTTCCAGTAGAGGATACAACCTTTGTTAAGGCTTCAGAAAGGCGTGTTTTCTCAGGAACTAAAACAGCTTTATTCAATGATATCCATTCATCACGACCAGCTATTCCAGTGTGAACAATAGCCAAGCCAGAGTTAAGCAGTGTATGAAACAATGGTTGCAGTAATCCTTCCCAAGGAGTACGCATGACTCTAGATAAAACAGGCCAACACTTGTACACTACATCAGGTGATATTGAAGGGACCTTAATAAGCTCCTGAATCAGACGAGCATAGCAGTGTGGAATACACCTCTCCACAAGAAACCTGTTCCACTTACTGTCATCATCACCTTGGCGCTCCTGAGATTCCCAGTTGAGTGATCTACGATTACTACTGATGGCAAATGTACCATTAACATTTATAGAAAATGGTGCCTTGTCTTCGACTGGCAACGGAAGGCAACAGTAAATGCGACCGCCATCAGGATCACTTGCACTAAATTCATAAGCTGTGCCTACCCATGGAATGACATGCTTCTGCTTTGCAAGACGTATAACATCATCATTTTCACAGCCTATCCTGTGCACTACCAGCCATTTGTGCTTTGATTTGTGCCCATCAACTTCGATTTCAAGCTCAAATTGAGTTTTCTCACAAATAACTTGCTTTGAAAAATTTTCTGAGTCCTTTGGAAAAATTTGCTTGGCTTTTGTAACTAAATTTTTTTGTTGCGTTTTATGGTTTTCTAAATTTGCTGGGCTAATAGCTACCTTGAACTTGACACGTTGGGAACGATCTGATATTTCTATAACTTCAATCGAGCATACAGACCGAAGGAATAACAACAAATATTTGGCTTCAGCTTTTAAAGCTTCTAACAGCTGTCTAATACCCTTCACAGTGCAAACATTGGAGGACAATTTGGATGGCTTATTACGTAAAGGGAAACGAAACAATGTCTTACCCGTGAAAGGTTGACGAGAAGAAAACCCTCTTACTCCACGATACGGTCGTAAGGCTGCAGGGCACGAGGACTGTAATTCAGCTAACTGATATTTTTTTCCTGATTCACCCCTCCAGATCTCTTCTTGTGGCTCCAAATATCCGCAACAATCTTCACTAATGACTACAGCAAGATCTACATGTACATATATACAAAAAAAAAAAAACTAATCAGATACATGTACTTTTCACATATGGCTTCATATTAGTACATCAAGTTGGATAGTGAGAAGGATTGGTTTGTGGTACAAACCAATCCAAGCACAGTCATTGTTCTCCACTATGTTGCACTCGATCAGCTGTCATAACTCTTTTTGTTAATCTATATAAATAGTGAAAGGTTTCACAACAAAAAGTTATGACAGCTGAGTACAAAACATTAGAGAAACAATGATGTTTGGATTGCTTTTTTTACCAACATAAAATTTGTTTTTTTTTGGGATATTATGTAGAAGCCCTAATACTGCATAGGGCCTATTGTTCCAGGGATACATTTAATAATACATGGATGGGAGTTTTAGAAACATATTCAATGCATTCTAGATCAATTTTTAGAGCTCTTCAAATTCCTATAGTCAAATTTTCCGTTTGAGGTTGTTTTTTTTACAAAGTTTCTAAGCTGTCAAAACTCTTAAAAACCAAAGGCTCATTCCTACTATGAAAGTTTCTAACACACTTTCAGAATATACTGTAATTTTTGACCTGTAAAAATTTTCATTTTAAAAAAAATTCATGTTCATACAATGAGATGTATTTGTACAAACTCCGTATTGTGTAAACGATTTTTATTATGTTTTACTTGTATTTTTGTGTATCTTTCATTGGATGACAATAAAACCAGTATAAAAATATCTCAAATCACAGTATGCTTTCACATTCGAAATGAACTGGATAACGTGAGTACAAAATGGAGGAACAAATTAAATATAAAAGCTAGATGTACATGTACATGTATACTCTCAAATAGTTTACGATAAATATTAAATAAAATTCCCAATTTCGTCACATATATATGCCAATACTCTCGCTACAGAGCGGTGCAGCACCACTTTGTACTAGAGAACAAAATGTCTGCACAAGTGATTATAATGAAGATTGACTTAAAATGGAACATTGGTCGCTTTATTGTACAGTCTACATGCATTTGCACTGTTTTGTACTACATGTATATATCTACATCTAGCTAGAATACTGTATACTATTTCAAGCTTATCATAACACTTTTTCCAACAAGCATCTAAACAGTTTGAAAACCTGACAGAAAACGTATTAAAATACATGCATGCAACAAAGTATAGGGAATCGTAAGTAGATACTCACAAACTATAAAATAATCTGTCCAGATGGCAAATTTTAAGGTAAAGATTTGTCTCACCACGCCTCTTCACTAGCTGAGGAAGAGTCTGGGGACACTCAAACTTTTTTTGTGTCCTTGCGCTGGAATATTGGCGAACCAATCAGATTGCTTTAGGCACATGGTGCACATTTTTTGTAATTACCGCTGGTTAATAAATAAAACATGGCATTCATAATGCTTGAGCAGACGACGAAGACTAGCTAGGATACCCAACAAATCACGGAAGGCTGGGGCTAGACTATACGTGACAGCCAGGATGTTTTCGTGTGCTTGCCACTCCTCTTGGTCCAGAACTACTAACTAGATAAATCTCGACATTAGCCACATGTAATAACAAATGCGCATGCTCGACGGTGACGATTGTTGTAAGCACATTCCATTCTGTCACAAAAAAGGTACGAGTGTCCCGTGGTAAGACTAGGTAAAGATCTGAAATCTAGTCAGAGGCTTCACCAAACACTACTGATACAAGATTACCATTAAATTAGCAAGGATTAGCAAGCATTTCTAAACCATATGTTATACAAATCTCCATTTAAATGGCACACCTTTGCATGGGTGTGGCTTTGAAATTGATTCCACTATACAAAAATAATATGTATTCACTTTCGTATTTTTTTTGTCGGAGATCCTATCATTAATAAATGCAATCTGTTTCAGAAGCAGCAATTAATTGGTTGAATCTATGTACACAATAAAAATGCTGATGTCAGCAGCTTTCCTAAAGATTCACTAATTATGGTAATTTTACTTCTAAATAGGGCGTTTTCATCAATCACACGACTTATGATACACTGAAATAAACAGAAACGGTGGCAGCCATGTTGGTGTACAATTTTGTATTGATCGAGTAACAGCTTCTCAATTTATCCGCGTTTTGCAGAAAATTGGCTGTTTCAAAACACCACTCTGGTATATATGCAATGTAGAATAATGTATTTATATAGCCAAGTTTCTCTGACGTGTTTGAATATGAGAATTTTTGCTATAAATCCCATCTCAATCAATATAAAGTTGTACACCAACATGGCGGCAGTGTTTTCAAATTTCCGGAAGCCACGTCCTATTCCCAAAAATTATTTCTATCGATTGACAATATTTTCCTTCTTAAAATACTTAATATAAGCACATAAGCATCTATCTTGTATCTATCTTGTATTATAATAACAAGCAAGTTCTTGCACATAAATTATTCAGACACATGAATTCATGATAATGTACACAGCAGCATCCAATTAGTATGCAGTACATATACATATAGGTACATGTACATGTATATTAAAAGGGATAGTGCAGTGTCTTTTCAGCTCAAAAAAATTGATATTTTACTTATGATCCAATGTGTTTGTGTATTCTAAAGGGAATGAGGTGTCATACAAATATTTATATCTTTTTTTGGTCTACATGTACATGTATGAACAAGTCATTATGATTATTTGGCTGAAAAAAAGCGCTTCCTTTGCCCATGTCTTTACTCTAATTCCCATTCAACTTACAGTATATCCATTCATTAAACAGTAATCTACATTTTTTCTAGCACTCTGGAATATACTCTACTGCACTGTGTCACTATAACCATTAAGTGCTATACTGTAGTTTAACAAATATTTGCATGTCTAAAAAGGTTAGATAAAAAATTTTCAATTTGAATGACTTTAGGATGGAATTGACAACCTAAAATTTTTATATTACAATGAATTACAAAAAATTAACAATTTTCAATCTTTTCAGTTACCATAATTGACAATATTTTTCTTTTTGAAACACTTAATACACAAGAAATCAATTTGTACTATTAGAATGAAAACTTTCTTCTTGAAAATAAAAGCACAAATATGTTTATTCTTTATTAGTGAATCCATAAAAATGATTGCACAGCATAGAAACAAGACAAATAAGCTAATGTAGTGTAAGTCCTAGCTCAATGACTTTTGTTCTCTCAGTCAATGGAGGGCTTAATGGAGTGGGTTGCTGGCCAGCACTAGCCATTGATTACTGACCCTTGCTTAAAGTACAGTGTACAGCTTTCGTGCTCAAAGTACAGTATACAAATAAAAAAAAAGCTAAGTAGAGAAGGGGTGACTACTGTTCACCTACTTGGGTAATTTACACATTAATACTTTATTACCACCTTACAACTACTTTCAGCAGTAGAGCACACCTACCTTCAGTAGCAAAACCTTTTTTTTCTATTTTTCTGAATAACACCTACTAGTTCCCAACTTTACTGCAAGTTTTAAACCCATGTAACATGTGCATATATCACATGGCCTGCCAAATACAGTTTCCCCAATATTTTCCATAAAATAACTACTTTGTGAAACTACTCTACTCTACTCTACTGTAAGTGCTTCCCTACTCCACTCGTTATCTACCTTTTCAGTACTTAGATAGTATGGTGCTTACTACTTAGCACTTACTCTTCTCTACTTAGCTTTTTTATTTTACAATACTTAAAGTTTGTAAATTTCAAGCTCGTAAATCGATTAGTTTCATTTGACAGCTATACATGTACATGTATGTATCTGAAATATTTTTAATCCAAACTTTTCAAACTACGTACAATACGTATTGCAATGATCAAATGTAGTATTATTTAACAGCTGAAAACTAGACAAGATGTTGGAATGTGTGGGTGGCTGGTTTGTAAATAAAATTGGTTGTGGTTTAATTGTTCTATAAGCTAATGTAACCTTTTTCTCATTGACACGCATACTAGTCTCATTGACATACATGCCCAAAAAAATGTAACAATAGCAAACACTAATCTAGCCCTCCAAACAGTACACAGCATTCAAAAAAAAAATGTATATGACCATAATTGATACCAAGGGCTTGACTACACATCTATACAGTGTTAGTGATGCTTGTCAGCAATATATAGCGGTACAAATACAACAAGTAGGCTCTCTTAAAATAAAATAAAAATCATTGCTGATTATTGGGATTACAAACATACATGTAGCCTTGAGCTAGCAATGATTTATAACAAAGTATAATGGAGTGTTCATGGAACTGCATGAGTATAGTGCTTGTGTACACTATGGAGAGAACTATGAATACCATTATAACCACTAACCAGTAATGTGATACACAGAATTGAATCCTATTCCGAATTTCCCAACTTTATGGGGATTTTCAGCTTTCCCACTCTGTTGTAGGTTCTGTATGCCATCCCAGTCCTCTTCCTGAAATGGAGCGTTATTGTAAGCCATAAGAGCTGGTCCCTGGAATCGATGCAATTCCTTCCGGGCTTCATCACTGGGAACTAGTTGGTGTGGGAGTGTTGACTGGTTACCACAATCCAGATAAAATACGACCTCATCATCCGCATTCTGTATTATTTCCTATCAAAAACCACAAAGGGGGCGAAAAATTGTCAATACGATAAAGGAGTTGCGAAAGCAGAAACGTAGGCATTTTACTTAGTCTGCTAGTGCCATCTTGTGTCAGAAATGTACTACTATAATACTATGACTGACACTGAAAATTGGCAGTCTAAAGCCTAGTTCACAATATTGAACGCACTGGAAATTTCCGGATATTTTCCGTAATCTTGACGCAGACGAGACGGCAGATTAGAACAAATTTCTATTCCAGCGTCTTGCGTAACGTTCTAGCGTCATATTGTGAACTAGGCTTTACATGTACTCTAAAATAATTGTGCAATACCAAACTAAGCCAGCTGGTTTGGGAATCGTTTTTGGAATATTTTTTAATGGCTGAAACATAATACTCAATAAATATTCACTTACGAACATGCAACACCTCTATCATAAATACATACTTTCAGTATAAAACTGTAAGAATGTATTGCTTTTTGATGTAGTAGCTAAGTGTTAGGATAAAATCAGTTCAGTCACAGCCATTGTAAAGTAATTGGGTTTTGGTATAAAAGCCTTTTCCACAATATTCGCTATCTCAATGCCATCTCACTCTGCCTAAATTTCCTATACCTGTCAGTATCAGCCAAGCACAGCTGCTGTTCCAATTCTTTTCGTAGCATTTAGCCACTAGTGAACTGAAAATACTTGATGGACTCCCTCTAATACAATCAAACTCGGAAAAAAAACCAACTTGTGTCATTACTATACTGAGGTGGTCACATTACAGGGAAAGTTTTCCATTAGTAGACAGATTATGATTGTGCAATTTGTACTTCCAGAAGGTGGTGCATTTCATAAGCAAATATTAAAAAGAATATAGTCTAATAATCAATATGGTCGAGTAAGGTAAGATTTACGTGTGGCTGATTATCTGCCACGTGTTAAAGTGCTAAAAAAATTACGCTACAATTATCACATTACCGCAAACAGTAATTAAAAAACCTATTGTTATACGAAAATTACTAGCCGAGTTCATAGTCAAACTAGAGTAGTTGTGGAAAGGATGGCAGTAGCATACCTTAAACACTTGACCACTCGGGTATCCCCTGAGTATATTCGTTATCAGATGATACAACGGCGGTCTCCTTTGACCAAAAGAGGCTCCTTTAATGGACATCACGTAGAGCTGATACCTGAACAGTCTTGAAGAAGTAGACTGTACCACTCCACTGGAGTAGACCGCCAATGTCTTATGAGTTATGACAATAAACGCACGTGTAGAAAGAAACTATTCCTCCGAAAAGGGGTGGGGCTCTAAAATGCATGTAGCTTAGCTGCGCATATGCATGGTGGTAAATAGGTGGGGCTGGGGCTCAACGCACAGAGAATTATATCTATCTATAATTGTCCAATCTACGTGCATACATGCACAATACACTCAATGGATCTTGCTTGAGCCTATTACATATTTCAGGGTAAACTTATAGCTCTAGCTGCTCTAGGGAATCACAGCTGTTAATACATTGGCATATGTTATGACAAGGGCACGGACAAGGGTTCCATTCTGATCCAGTAATTTATTTTATACAAGTAGCAGCTGTTGTCAGATGTATAAAATGGCAAAACTTCATAGTCCTCTTGGATAACAGTGGAACTTATTATGTACAATAAGAAAAGACATACTGATAAGGTAATGTATACATGTATTAGAAATTGGGCATATGAGGCTCTCATAGTTATAGATACTAAATGCATAGTATACTAGTCTAATTACTCTTATAATTAGTACGTATTCCATCCAGCAATAAATCATTCTGTATTACGTAATTGTATAGGTGTACTGTTGACCTGATAGGAATGCTGTATTAATTTACTTGATACAATTAATAGTTTCCTGGCTGGTTATATTGGGTTGCGTTTACAGAAGTGGAAGAATTAACAATTATATTTCATCTCTAACATTCTGAAACCCAACGACATATTGTTTATAAATAATCACTTCAATTGCAGTCTATTCCTATTACTTGTCTGCACAGTATTAGACTCCTTATACTTGAATGATAATTATTCAATAGAGCCTAGAAGCTTCATTAAGATGATGAAACATTTTAACTATTTATGGGAGTATAATAAATCAAACTGAATGATGTGCAATGGGTCTATAGTTTGTCTACTCACATGCACACTGACATGGATATTTTTTTTTGCACACCTCAAATTATGTTTTTCTCAATTAACATGCTTAACATGTCAATTGTGTATGCATACTGAGCAACATAAGCATGTTTATTAATCAACAAAAACAGATCTAGTATCAAAACAACAGTATACAAAAATAAAAATAACTAATGGTGTTATCTTATCTACACATCTAATGTGCCAACTAAAAACCAAGTAGAGTAGAATACTTAAACACACAGAAACAACTAGTGAGCAAAACAAATCACTGAGTACAGTCTATAGTGAGTTAATAAAATCTAAAGTCATTTGAGCGTAATCAGCTGCTATTTCAGCTTCTTCTCTTGAGCAAACATCCACTGGAGGAGCCTGGGAGTTATACCTGTTAGGAAACCTGGAGTCCGAATAGAAAGGATCAATCCAGCGGGCAATGGCCTCTAAAGAAGCAACACGGTCACCGGAATTTGAGGTTAGCTTGTTTGCACTGGGTCTTTGAGAAGAGATGGATATGGCATGACAAAGAAGCTCGTGGTTCTTTGAAGTATATTGCTTCATTGAGCCCAACTAATTTATACATCCCAGCCTTTAGTGCTTTTTCAACTACTTCACGAGCTAGAAATATAGTTCGACAGATCACAGAATCTTTATTTCCTTCTTCATAGTGATATCGCTTTTTTCCTCTCATTGTCATCTGAGAGTTACAGTATTTTTTTCAAGCCATCATAAATGCTGTCTTTAATAGCTGTATTACTTTTAGCAGCAGCTGCCAGTATCTGCCTACAGGATGTGCTGATGTCATCAGGAGAGTCCCGGCTGAGTTTTTGAAATGACATTGGGTAAAATGTTGTACAGGTCCACAACTGATAGTTTGCTTTCCTCATTTTCACTATCACTGATAACACCAATAACTATCTTATATTTATCAAATGGATGATGGTTGCTTCCGTTGGATTAGTCAGGAGAAACACGATACACCACCAAATCTAAATGAAAGATTCTTCTGATACCTCGTATGCAACCCATTGTTGATGATAAAATATGTTATTAATGTCACAGCAGTCTAACTGGCTCATGTAAATTTCTGGCATTTTTTCACCAACAACTGGAATACAAGGGGCATTCTCCTCACTTTGCTTTATGTGCTTGCTGTTCCTACTTCCTTCTCCACTTGATGGAAAGTTTACTCCACAATTTCTTTCAAGCCAAGAAGGAGTTGGCGAATTGATCACGGTGAAACAACAATGTACACACAGGCTGCTTTATATTATTATGTATTATAATACATAATTAATTTTACTATGAAAGAGTTTAGAGGTAATATCAGTAAATAACTAAACTATAAAATATCATTTCAATTCAATGACCTAAGTCACCTGACTTATTACTTATTACTAGTTACTATTGAGCGGTAGCTGGACCTGAGCTGGTAGTCTGGTAATCAATTTGGTAACAATGGTAGGTATAGATTCTAAACTCTAAAGCTATCTATCACAGCATCAGGTGTAAAAAGTGAACACTCGAAAGCTCTTTAAAGACACAGAGCAGACTAAACTGATGTGTTATAATTGGACTAACATATAAAACAGGACATATGTCACATATCAAGCCCAGTCACATACTGACAATTTGTGTAAAGGTAATATAGGGGCAAGGCTTCAGTGCTGCATTTGATCAGCAGATTGTCCCTTAGTAATTAGGTGTACTGTAATTCACGTAACAATAGCATGATACACAAGGGTGTAGCTATTTAGTTATTATCCCCAAAATATTGAACTATATATAGTCTCCTGTAGTTGGACCTTCCCACGGCTGCGTAGTAAGGGTCTGGTGGATTTTATGTAATCGTTCGTTCAGCTGTTAACATAGTGTTTGGATATTTAGGCCAGCTTGAAAGCCTCATTTACAATAGTATTAATAATTATATTGTGTATATATATATTGTATACATTTTCATATAATTATTTATACTCTCCCTTTCGTCCCAGTATTCTCGCTATGTTTTTTAATGTTAATTCATATCCTCATTGTACCTTCTATACTGCGCTTACTCAACTGAGTTAATTGTGATGACCACAATATAATCGTTTTTAATCACACATCATAAACATGATAATTATTCATCAATACAAAAGTGCATTAAGTATCAAAAACAACTATACATCAACTAAAGAAAAAACAGCTAAAATAATAGTTTATTTATGCAGCCAATGTGCCAAAAAATACTAATACTTAAAATAATGAGCAAAATTATCAGTAAAGTCTATAGTGAGTCAATGAAGTTGAAAGTCATTTGAGCGTAATCAGCAGCCATTTCAGCGTCTTCTTTTGAGCAAACATCCACTGGAGCCTTGGTGTTTGAATACCTGTTAGGAAACCTAGAGTCTAAATAGAAACGATCAATCCAGCGGGCAATGTCCTCTAAAGAAGCAACACGATCACTGGAATTTGAGATTAGTTCATTTGCATTTAGCCTTTGAGAAGAGATTGATCTGGCATGACAAAGAAGCTCGTGGCTCTTCAAGTATAGTCCCTCATTGAGTCCAACTAATTTATACATTCCAGCCTTAAGTGCTTTTTCAACTACTTCACGAGCTAAAAATATAGTTTGGCAGATGACAGAATCTTTATTTCCTCTATCATAGCAATATCGACGTACATCTCCTAGTAATATCTTCATTGCCCTACAATCAGTGTACGACTGCTTTAACCAGAGCTTTGCTTTATCTTGGTCAGGTTGGGGTCGGAATGTAGTAAAACTGAATGATGTAGATTCAGCACCACGCGTGGGCTCAGCAGCATGTGTGAATCCAGTACCTCCTGTGGTACCATATGTGGGTGCAGTACCCCATGTGGTACCATATGTGGATGAAGTATCATGTGTGAATGCAGTACTGGGTTCAGAACCATGCGTGGGAACAGGACCATGTGTGGGTTCTGGATGATATCTGGGTTCTGAACCATATGTAGGGTTAGTACGATGTCCTTGTGATGATGTATATCGTGTGCGTCTTGGTATATAACTATCCCACTGATTGAAATAAGATGAAGATGTTTGAGAAGGTTCATAAGCAGTATGTCTGGCAGTATCATCATCATTACTGTCGTTTACACCAGGATCTTCTAATGGTTCCCCTTTCTCTAGACGATCAACCTGACGCTTCAGGTACTTGAATCCTTCTTCATAAGCTTCTTTATTGGATACCTTGACTTTGTCAGGATGGTACAGTAGGTAAAGCCTCTTGATTGCTTTTCTCTTCTCATTTTCATCGGTAAGCTGCGATATTCGTTTCAAGTCAGCGTAAATGCTTCTTTTAATGGCTATAACAGTGTGTGATTCCCTAACCTGCCTGGCAATATCTCTATTATTGTCATTGTTGTTTGCAGCAACTGCTAGAATCAAAGCTTAATTGCTCATCAGGAGAGGGCTCAGATTCTGAAATGACATTCGGCAAAATCTTGTACAGGTCAACAACCGATACTTCCGTTTCCTGATTTTCATCACTGATAACACTGGTAACTATCGTATACCTGTCTAATCTATGATGGCTACTTCCATTGGATTGGTCAGGATACAATACCACAGCCCAAAGGAAGGATTCTTCTGATACCTCGTAGGCAACCCATTCCTGAGGATAAAATATGTTGTTCATGTTACTGTCCAATCGGCTCATGTAATGCTCTGGTACTTTTTTCCCCACAACTGGAATACGAGGAGCGTTCTCCTCACTTGCCCTTATATACATATTAATACTTCCCTCTTCATTTGATACTTCATATTCAATTCTAAGCTTTTGCATGTCAGCTAATGAACGAATTTGAAAAAATTTCGAGATGGGTATAATCATTTCAAAATAGCACTCAAGGTTGGTATTATTTGTTAATCGAGCAATTTCAATGAGAAGAGTTCGCGACAACTCTTCAAAAAACTCAGGTTCAGCATTTTCTGATTGATCAACATACAAAGTGAACTTACTATGCTCTCTCTCCAAAACGTACTCAGGAGAATCAAGAGTAGCTATGTTTTTATCCTTGAAAATCAAGCTTACTTGCAATTCTTCCATCAGTACGATATCAATGTCTGTCATAATACTGTAGAAATTAACTATAAATGGTTCCATTTCAGAATCACTTTCAAACCCCATATGCAAAGCAAGCATTCGTCTTAAAATCATTTCGAAGTTTCCCAAAAAGGATTTTGATTTATTGAGTAATGCTATAGCAAAATTATTGGCACCTGCAGTAATAATCGATCCACTTAGTTTCCTTTCCAATGAATTAAGAGATAACTGCAGTGGACGAACTGCAGTTGGTAACCTGAGACAAAAACTCTTTTCGGTCAGAGACGAGCTAGTGTAGCTCATTTGAGCCAGACTTCTATCTTCCGGAATTTCAAACAGTGCATAATCAGTTTGAACCAAGTTCAATTTTTTTGGTTGTCTTGATTGATACCTTGAGCTATCAACAAATAAAAGTTTTTTTGATGATTTAAGTGACCATAAATCCTGCACTGCTGAAAATGGTAAGTATAATGGACTCAATTGATCTGCTGTAGATGTATCTTGCTTAACTCCCCTTTGTTCTTCTGACAATAGTTTGCTAAGTTTCACAATGCAATTGCGCATTAGTTGAATAATGTTAGGATCGTCAGTTCTCTTTCCTTCGTCACCAAACTTTGAGTGAAGTGTCTCCAGTACATAACAGACATGAACCAAATCTATGGTATTATAAACACCAACATTTTCAAGCACTGAACAATAGTTTTCAAGCTCGCCAGGTAACTCATGGATATGAGGTTTGAATAGGGCATCAATCTGATCCACAAAAATTTTCACCACTTGAATTGGTCGAACTAAAACAACATTTGGTCGTTTAGCAAACACTGGCACAAAAGCACAATCTTTTAATTGTGATAACAATTCTAATGAGCACTGTTCGGAGGTTTTCAATTTGTCCAGGCACATGCTGATTATATTGAGAAGAGAGGGCTGGCCTGCAGATTCTTGTAAGCATTCTGGTTGGTAAGTATTGAAAAGGTCCAAGTTTGAAAACCGACTATTTGAAATGTTCACGAGATTCGCCACTATGTCTTCTGAAGCGGGTGTTGATGTCACAGAGAGTTTCTCAAGGAACACTGCTCGATCCCATGTACTTGTAGTTTCTTTCATGTCTACTGGTGGTTGCTGGAATACAGGTTTGACTGTCCATATTAATGGGGCTGCCTCTAATAGTACACTCAGGTTTAATTTAGTTAGTTTAATTCCAGCTACCTCTAAAGGAGGAGAGGAAGGAGCTTTAATCCAACTAAGATGAGGAATATCAGCTACTTTGACAAAACAGATATTTGCTATTAGTTGTAAAGAATCCTCATCCCATTTCCTTGCTTTACTACTGAATAAGTATTCCAAAAGTACTTTAGAGGCAGTTTCAATGCTTTCTGTGTCATGTGATCCACCTTCGATCATTCTGCAAAACCGAATGAACAAATCAATATTAACACTTCTTTGTAAATCCAAGTCACAGAAAAATCTGTACCACTTCTTTTCTTGATAGACTTGAGGTAGAAATAGAAATGAATTGGAGAATGTTTTGAAAATTTCCAATGTGTGGTCACTAAAGTCGCTGACAGAACACAGTTCTTGTGTTCTTGGATGGTCAATGCATTTCAATGCTTTTAAATTTTCAATAAACAATTGCATCTGTTTTTTTAAACACTTGTTGCTGGATTTGATGATAAGTTTCATATCTGGGTGTATGTTTTCCCTGATGTATTCAAAATGATCTTTCCTCTCATCAAAAGACAATCTATCAAAACATGGAAAAACCAAGTCAACATAGATTTTTTTTTCATCCAAACTTTTCCCAGCAATACAAGAGAAATCATTGGTTAGTGCCCTCCAGTCACCATTCCACTCCAAGAACACAACAGAATCAGATGGTGCCCATTTGCCATATCCAGCTACACAAAATCCTAACTCAGGCCAAAGATAAACGATTTTGGCTCTTAAAGTAGTAAAACATCCCTCAATTGGCTTAAAAAGAGGCAGGCTTAGTATTTGTTTTTTCAACTGCTCATTATGAATAAATCCAGTCCTTTGAAAGTACTTCAGTATATCTCTAACATCTTTACTGCTTAGATTATCAAATATGCTCTGCTCTTGATGGAGATGATACAGAATGGTTAGAACCCAATCATAGTGTTTTATAGTAGGGAAATATGCCTGGCATGTATTGAGTAATCCACAATCTGACAGAGGATCAGAATCATTAATAACAGGTAAGCTGACCCTGATGAATATATCATAGGCTGCTCTATCAATGCTATCAAGCTGCCCCAAATATGGTGGCATAATAGGCAATGTACTGCATCTTGTACTATACAAGTACCCATTTGTGGCAGGTGTTAATGCCCACATACTCAAGATTTTCTTTTGATGATTTCTCAATAAAATATCACTTTCAGATGTTAAACACTCCCAAATAAATCGCAAATCTTCTAACTGAATGCAACTATTCTCACCGGTGTTGTTTACTTTATCAAAAACTAGCAATTTGTTGGGTAAATTGGCCATCAATAAATCATTTATAACTGGACTAAACTGGATCTCTTTAGTGACCAAGAAATATTCTGAATCAATTTCCATCCAATAAAACACTTTATGAAGGAAACTGGATAAGCTTTTCGGAAATAATTTTGAGTACATAGATCGAATTACTTTGTTCTGCGGATCAAAACAGCGTAAAAAATTGTCAGCTGTTAGGAGAAGAGGGTAGCCAAATGGAGATTGGGGGAATTGCTTCTTCATGCTGTCAGGTTTGGCTACAACCAACATGTACAAAATAAACTTGTAGAAATCCTCTGCAGTTTTAAAAGGGGTGTCTTGTATGGAGCAAGGATAGCCTTGTGGAATTATCTGATGATGAAATGAGCAATAAAATTGGAAAACAGAAACTGGAGTGACTATTAATGGTTTGATTTCATTTTCAATGATGAGGTTATTATAAAAAATATGAGGAGCACACGTTAAGGTCATGTTGATACGTCTCAGCAAAGAAATAACCTTTTTCTTCTCTTCTCTTCGTGTTTTCTTTTCTTCATCTGTCTTCTTCTCTTCTTTATTGTCTAATTCTGGTTGGAAGTAAACCTGTTTGAATGGATCTTGCTGATTTCTAAACTCATTCCATTGAACTTTAACAGTGGATACCGGTGCTTCATCTTGAATGGCAACATCTTTTTTGGAATGAATTTCGACTGCTAAAACTTTGGCATTGGACTGCCAAATTTGTTTAAACACAACTTTTGCCATTACAAAACAGTTCTGCTGAAGGTACATATTTCTGAGACCCTTCCACATTGGAAATAAACTATAATATTTATTAATAAGGGCATAAAACATGTTTTTATCTGTGTATTCTTCATCCTTTACAAGTACACCTTGTACTTCAGTCATAAAGTGTGCATATGAAGATGCTATGGCATCAAATAGTAAGTTATTCCAATCTCTTTTATCATCAACAACACTTTCAGCACTACCAGCCCACAGAGAACGACGATTACTGCTTAACACAAACTGTCCATTGATATGAACTGGAAGACCTGAATACGTTTGTAGTGGAAGGAAACAAAACAGTTTTCCCACTAATTGTCGTGATACATTCACAGAAGTAGCTATTCCATGCTTTGGAAGCACTCGATTGATATATTGCCATTTTCGTTCTGAAGGAGGTTTACTAATGTCACCTACTCCTTGTTGAATGAACCATTCTTCATATGTTTTATGAGAGTGCAAGGGTATTGGTTTGGTGAATGAACCTAGTTCAGTGCACTCCAGGCATATTTGATAATTAAATACATGTGGTTGTCTAATCTCTTCGAATTTTTTCAACCATTCAAACATATCGGAACGACTCTTGTTAGCAACTAAATCCATACTGAGCTTGTACTGACATTTTAGATGGCATCGTTCATCTTTATCAACCACATAATAACTAAACTCAGTGATGTGGTTTAAAAACACAAGAGCTTCCTTAATTTGTGGTACCCAGTCATCTAGTTTATCTTCCATAATGTCATCTGATAATTTTTCTGCATGCATCGTAATACAGTCTATAATATCGGATTTCAAAATGAGTTCTGTAGTTGATCTCAATGGAAAGCGGAACAATGATCCCTGGTTTAGCTCTGTGGGTTGATCTTTTAGTGGTGGGGATTGGAAATAAGCTGCTTTGATATCGGACATTGTATTCCAAAACACATTTTGTAAGCCATCATAGCGTCTTCCTGGATTGAGTAGAGTTGCTCCAGGAGCATATCTACAGTGAGGATCAAACACACATAGTGTCTTACCACCAGTAATAAAGCTAGGACAGTCTGTTAGATGGTACACTACATTAAACCCAATACCAAACTGACCAATGGAATCTGAATCATCTCTTTTTGATCCGAGACCTAATTTCTGAATCCCTTCTATGTCTTTCTCTGAAAACTCTTTATTGTTCCACACCACTAGAGCTGGCCCTTGGAGTTCAGACCATTCTTCTGATGGCAAACACTCTGTTCCGTGCTGTCTCTTGTCAAGAATAATACACATTTTGGTAGCCCCAGCACCATCAGCATTCTGTAATAGCTCTTTTAGTACAGTTGCATCCAATGGATAGTCACGAAGTATATTTCGTATTCGCTGAGTTAGATTTTCTCTTTGTCCAAATTCAGTTCCACCAAATATTGCATTTTTAGCAGTAAATTTGTCCAAAAATTGAGCACGAATTGGGTTGACCCCCAGAGCAAGAGCTATATCTCGTTGTAGAACCTTATGAACCAAAGTGGAATTTTCATCAGCTGCTAGCCATTGTGAGTCATTATATGAAAGATTTTCAGCCAGCATAAGAGTATTTACAGCACTTGGTAGAATCACTGGTTCAGTTACATTTGGCTTGATATCTTTAAAGTCCTCATTTCTATATGTGTTTAGCTCACCAACTATAGAATTCACTACTTTCTGGTGTGTTTCATCAAGTTGGTTCTCACCAAGTACTCGATACATTTCTTTTAAAGTATTCAACAACTTTTTGATTGTAAACTTCTCCTCTATACCTAAAGCACTCATTAATAGTTTACGCTCACTTATAATTGAAGGCACTTTATACAAAAATGGGCCGTTTTCATTCCATTTTGATGCCATATTCTCAGGATTCAGCACTTTCCTACCCAAATGAATGGCTTCGATCGAAATTCAGCTACAGCAGTACCAGTGATTGTAGACTGAACACACTCTGGTTCAACTGCAGTCTTATGGTAATAGCTCTTATATACGGTGGAGGACTGAAATAATTGTCGACTAATTTCATTTTTAAGACTATCTTCAAAAAACTCATAAGTCATTCGACAAATGTACTCTACATTTTTGACATCATCATTAGTAGTAATGGTATACTGTAACCCTAACAACTTTTGATAGTTGTTTAGTACATTACCTAGATGTGCCTTGCTGTCTATTTCAAGAGCTTGAAGAACTGTCTGATCTACTGTATCACAACCTCCCTCTTCAACAAAAGAACTATCCACAATCAATCGCTGTGATCCTAAAAGCCAGCATTCCTTTTTTATGCTAGAGCGTTTTTCAGAATAGCTATAAACTTTACGAGCTGGATAAAACATACTTGCTGGTGATGACAGATCCATTCCAGCTCCTTTCCACGACAACATGTAACCCTCTGGGGGTTTAGCCACTGGTATAAAACAAGTGTTCTTCAATTGACAAAAGGATGAATTTTTATCGTACTCTTTATCATTTTTGGTATGTGTTTGAATAGTTTTAAGCAGTATAGAAATTCTCTGAAGAGCTGTCTTATTGTCTGTTTGGTACACAACTGGAATTGACTTGGCACACTCTAACACCATATCCCATGGTAAGTGTGTTGTCAATAATCCAATGTTAATCATTAATTCATGTACAGCCTGTCTATTACAGAACATGGGTATGGGAAATACATCACTGTTCTTGTCAAAAAGCTCCTCCAGATATGATTTCGGATCAACAAGATGCTTTGCTAGCTTGAGTTGAACACCATCTGGTGTAAAAGGAATACAGGCATGATTTCTCAGAAGTTCAGTTAGTTCAGAGCTTCCCTCACTAGCTATCTCACTAGCTGCTGTGGTAAATATATTGAAGAGTACCTCATTACGAGTTTC
>JAYJLX010102888.1:0-21599 GCA_036873525.1 Chalinula nematifera
GCATTGCCGCCATGTGGACTTGGATGTGCGCTTCGTGATCCTGATAAATGAACGCTTTCACTGGGTCTCCAGTGATAATGTTCATGTTTTCTGTGATCGGGTCCGTAGGCTTGATGTCGTCCTCTGTTGGAACGATCTTGTCTGCATCTTGGATGCCCAAAACGTCTAACATCTGGCGGTGAAGCAGTGGCATGTCATACATCTGGGGTGCCTGAGCCGCCAACTGCAACGCCGCCTGATACTGCATGATTCTTTGCGCCATCGTCCCTGCATTGGGATCGCTGACTGGAATAATATCTACCTTGTCATCAAAGTCTGTCGGGACAGTCTGCCCGTTCTCCTCTTCATAGGGGTAAACCTCTGGGCCGTAGTCCCTGACAAGCTCTGACAGTATTTTCAGTTCCTTGGAGACCGCGGCGTGAACACGGGCCTGCACCGCACTCATCACCTTCATCTCGCGCTCTAGCACTGCCAGTGTGGTGCCAACCGGCGCTTCTCCGTTGATGTCTGAGGCTTTGACATCCGCCGCTGACGCGAATCGACGCCCCTCATTCACAATATCACCCAGCAACTGGTAGAGGACGTTGCTTGGCTCCTTGTATGGAAGGAAGGTGATGTTGTCACGGATAGCACCACCCGGAACGTCTACGTCACGGAACTCGCCGGGCATGATGGGAGTGTCATCACCCTTGATTCTGAGTCCTCTGGACTTCAACCCTCCCGGTAGGTTGGCAAGTGTTCCAGCGTCTACCAACTGTCGGAGCAGGGATGTTGCCGACTTGGATAGACCGCCGATCATGTGTACCAAGCCGAACCCGTAAAATCCCAGCCCCGGCAGATACTGGTAGTGGACGTAGTGATCCCGCTTCATTTTCTTGGGATCGTTTTCGTACCAGTTGCGCCGTATTGACAGGATCGTTCGTGATGACTTGTCAATGGTAATAACATAAGGCAAGGCAATGCCCGTAGGCTTACCCTTGTCTGTGTCCTCAAAGCCCACCAGATCGATGTCTACATGCATCTCTAGCAGGGTATGTCTGTGGTCAAGCTCGTAGTTGTCCGAGTCTCCCGTCATCCGGTCGTATTTCTGCTGTATCTCAGAAATGTCCGGTGTTGGTGCAGGCAAATCTATGTCTGAATAAAACCCAGCAACCTGCAACTTCCTGATTTCATTGGAAGTTTTCTTCATTACATGGGTGGCGCGTTCACACGTTGACAGGTCAGACGCACCATAACTGACCACAAAATCCTCTGCTGGCACAAACATGGCGCACGGTCTGCCCATACTTGGGTCAAAGTAGACTTTGCGGAATGCGGAGCCTGCGATTGGCAGGGAGAACAACAGCTTCTCTGTCTCCGTCCTGTACTCCGTCATACGCTGGGTAATCAGGTAATTCAGGTAGTTCTGTACTCTGTGCGCCTGCTTGGTCTTTTCGTCGTCTATCTTGCCGACGATAGTGGTCTTTACAGGCCCACTGGCAGGGTATATCTCCTGTATGGTCTGGGCTTGAAAGCGGATGACCGCCTCAGACAGCATCGGGTGAAAGACACCACAAGCGCCCTCCCACGGTGTAGACCTGTCCTCAAACTTTAGTCCTAACAAGTCAAGACCACGGACATAGGAGTCTTCCCAATCCGCACGACTCATCCGGTCGGCGTCAAACTGTCCTACAAGCTCGCTCGCAAGACTGTCTAGATCCCGCTCATCCATGTACTCCGCTAGGTTGGAGCCATGATCAACACCCATAAGGGCAGGCATATTAGGGTCGAAATCAATAATCATGCCCCCGTCTTCGTCCATCACGCTGACAGACTCAGGGTTTTCGATCACTATCTCTAGCTGTTCCTCGCCAGCCCCTTGAGGGCTGAAGGGCGTTGCTACGCGGTCAATAGCCACCTAGCCTTTGCCACCCATCTTGCCGCCCTTGGTGTTCATCTTGTTTTTCATGGCCGTGCCGCCGTATCTCATCCCCGGCATCTTTTTCTTAGCACCGCCTGCCATGCCGCCTTTGCTCATGGTTCTGCCGCCCTTGAAGTAACCCTTGGTTTTGGGAACCTTTGCTTTACCGCCATTTGCCATCTTGCCTTTTCCATCAACCGTGAAAAAAGGCACCTGATCTCCAGTCTCTGGGTCTTTCACCATCTTCAGCTTGTCGCCTTTTGTGCCACCTGACGACATGCCCATTCGCATTTTGCCGCCCCTAGGGTTCATCTTGTTTTTCATCGTCCTCACCTGCGTATAAGTTGTCGAATACTCTGTTTACGTCCAGCGTGTAGTCCAAGTCCGACTTGGAGTAGTGAATGTGCTGTGACGGCCTGAAATCCGGTGCGCCCTCTCCCGTTGACCACCATGCTGGGTGTGTCACCCGTACACGGTTGTTGGGTAGCGCCACGATATTGCCTGTCCACGGGCCTGCATCCAAAAGCTCCATCACATGACTCTGCTTGTGTTGAGCAGGATCATCCGCGATTTCGTTGTCTGTGTAGTCCACCGTAAACAGATACTTTGCAGGGTAAAACTCCCCGTCTATCTTGGCGATCCAAGGACACGGCGTTGCCCTCTCAAGGACATAAACGCTGTGCTCTCTGGACGAGCAGTCCCACGGCTGGGCCGCGTAGACCGGCATCGGCTCAGGCCACTCCTCAAAGGGGGTGTCTCCGACCAAAGCAGTGATGGGCATCCTTGCCCACATCGCGCCTCCGTGGATGTTTGGCTCGTCGTTGTCATAGGTTTCAGCGCCAGTAAATATCATCTGAAAACTGAGACACCGACAAGGCATCGTCGTAACCGCAACCGCCATAGCGTGTAAAAACTCGCCGTGATACTTGCTGTGGTTATGAGTGTATTCGCGTCTTACCCAGCACTTGAAGTGTGGGATGTTGCTTTGCAGAAAGGCCATAAACCCTCAGTAGTAGTTGGCGACCCTCCCGTGGGGGTCAAAGTCATCTTCCTCGTCAGTGTGGAGCGATACGAAACCGCCCTGTCTGAAACGGAGAAGTGCTTGCGTTGAAGAGTCCACAAGGTCGTCATGCTCCCCAGCAGGGAACGCGGCAAATTCCTCAATGACTTCTTCAGCGAATCGTGTCTCTGGCGCCCATACATTGCCAGAGGCAAACAAGTCAGCAACAGCGTTGACCCTTGCTATCTTGTCGTTGCCACGCGAGGGGGTGTATTCCGAAACCGGAATCCCCATCGCCCGTAGCTCAAAAATAAGCGGCATCCCTGCCGCCTTTCCTTCCACTATAAATGCGTCTGGTTGCATTTCACTCCACATTTCATAAGCCGTTTTCTTTAGCTCAGGAAACTCCAGACGTTCTTTGTAGGCATCCAATAGGATGATATTCGGCTGTGATATGCCGTCATCGTCGGGGTGATAAAACACGCCCCACGTTGTGCAGGCAGAGTAGTCTGCCCGTTGGGTTTTCAAGAAAGCTGTGTCCCATGACTGAATCACGAACTCACATTGCGGTGGATGATCGTGTTCCCACCTCTGCCACCATTCTCTCTTGATCAGTGCGCCTTCTTCAGACGTTGGGTTTTGCTGGTACTGCGCGTTCCACTTGGGGGAGGGCAGTTCGCTCCGCAGAGCCTCAAGCTCTGTTTGACTCCAGAACTCAGGCCACAGGGGCTTCCCTGACGGCATGATCGCTGGAAACTCAATAACCTCCCACTCGTCGGAACCAACCCGTTGAGCAGAGGCTTTAATAATCTTGCCGGTCAGATCACGCATGTGCCAGCGTGTCATCACAATAACGATAGCGCCTCCCGGCTGAAGACGCTGTCGAGGCCCAGATGTGTACCAGTCATAGGTCCGGTCAAACACCGCTGGGTCTGCCGACTGACCCTCCTGTTCTGAGTGGGGGTCGTCAATAATCAAAAGGTCGGCGCCTTTACCCGTTACCGCACCACCAACACCGATAGCGAAGTATTCGCCGTTCTTGTTGGTGCTCCAGCGCCCCGCGGCCTTGGAGTCTGCCCTTAGCTGTAGATCTGGGAAGACCTTCTTGAAGTCATCCGAATCCACAAGGTTTCTCACCTTCCTGCCGAAACCAACCGATAACTCAGCAGTGTGCGCCGTCTGGATGATCTTTTTCTCAGGCATCTGGCCCAAGAACCATGCTGGTAACAAGTAAGAGGCAAACTCAGACTTGGTGTGTCGTGGCGGCATATTTACAATCAGGCGCTTCAATTCGCCTCTGGCAATGCGTTCAAACGCCTCTGCCATGATCTTGTGATGCCTGCCCTCAATAAATGCAGGCCACATATGCCTCACAAACCCCATGTAGGTGTTCTGTGCCGCCTCAACCTCTTTGGCCTGCTTGGCTTTTTCCAGAAGCTCTGCGGCCCTGAGCCTTACTTCTGGTGGTGCGCCCTTTAGCTTTTTGGCTAAATCAGGCGTCATCAGGTCTGACATTAGGCCATCCGTGCTGTTTTAGTGCGCTTGAATGACCTGTTCTTTGATCTGTTCGCCACTTTGAGGTTGCCCTTTTTGTTAGAGCCGCCCTTTGCCAGTGGCTTCTTGTGGGCTACGTCTTTGCCGTCACCCTTCTTGACCTTGCCTTCCTTTTCCATCAAGCGCCTAGCGGCTTTCCGCTTGTCGTTGTTTCGGCGCTGTTTAGGCTTCGATTGGTAGTTGTCGTATTCCTTGCGGTAATTGCGGCGCATCTCAGTAGCCGAAACCGCCCTTGCCGCCCATCGGACGCATGATTCTGGGGCCACCTTTACCGCCACCAAATCTGGGTCTTCGATAGCCGCCGTAAGGGCCAAAGCCCGTTGAGTATCCAGACATCAACCCACGGTTAGGCATATATTGCTGAGACAACTGCGGAGGCTGATATATCGTTGGTTGCATTATCGGTTGCATAAAATTCATCATGCCCATCGGCTGAGTCATGCCAAAAGGCAGTCCAGAGTAAAGCTGGTTGCCGGTGATGTATTGACCGGGGATTCTTCCACCCTTTCCGGGCATTCCGGGCGGCATGGGGCTGGGCATCGGAAATGGTGTTCCTTCTCCGGGGAGCGGTAGATCGCTTCCGGGCGGCGGAGCAGGCATTCCGGGGTCTGGCCGATACTGACTCAGGTCAGCGCCATACGCAATATTCGCGTAGGTGCCATCATCTTGCAGAAACGGGCTGTCTGTTCGGTCTATGCCCAGTGTGTTCAGATAATACTGGTAGTCTCCGCTTTGCCCTCCACCTTCACCACGGTTATAGGCAAGCTGGACAAGATTGCGTCTAAGCTGTTCCGGTGTCAGTTGTCCTGCATCAAGCCTGCTTCTGTAAGCACCAAAGCCGCCTTCAAGCTGGCCTGTCTCTGGGTTGAATCTTCCCCTTGCGGGCCTTCTGCCAAACAGCGCCTGTGTCGCGTCAAATACAGGTCCACCTGACTGAGAGGCATCGTAATAGAGTCGATCCACCCCTTGTGCGCCAGCGATCATGGCATCTCGCAAGCCCTCTTCAGTGAGAGCGCCAGAGCTTAGTCGCCCGGTAAAATAGTCAAGCCCAGCCTGTTGTGGATCACGGTTGAACAACTCCTGATAATACTGAGTGATCAGTGGAGAATAATTTACCGGCGGGTTAGTAGTGCCCTGCACCGTATCAAGAGTGTTTAAAAAAAGGTCTCCCTCACTGCTTCCCGGTCCTGCTGGCATACCCGGATCGTCAGCCCCCTCTAACGCCAGCTTTGCGGCTTCTGAAGAGGTTAATCCTGTCGGACCGGTGGGGTAGAGATTCATGCCGATTGTGGATACCGTCTCTCCTTGCTGAAAAGCCACATCGCCCGGATCAACGTCTGGGTTTCCCTCGCCGCTGACATCACCCTCAAACAGGCTCTCAGCTATGGAGTCGTCGTAGCCGCTTGCGATATATTTTGCAGTAAGGTCATCTATTTCGCCCGGTCTTGGCTCACGGCCCAGCCTGTCCGTTATCAAAAAGTCTGCAACTTCTCGGAAAGCTGTCTCTCTGGGGTCTACAGCCATAAAAATTCTCCACTATGGGCGCAAAAAGGGGTCTCCCACTAGGAATATCCCAAGCATAGGACGGCAACAGCACTAAAACCGTCCTATAAAACAAAAAATTAGGAATTTACTGAGAGAAGTCCGTCCCAGAACGCTTGATTTCTCAGAACTGGGACATTCCTAGGTAGATTTACCCCCGGATTGTAGAGAATATAGCCCCTTGACAGTAACATGTCTACGATAAGACGGGTTTTTTTCGATTTTTTTGCAAAAATTTTGCCATATAGGGACTCCTAGGGCGTTTTTTAGCAAAAATTCCCCTTGTGAGACACTTATACAGTGTGACAAACCCCAAAATTTGCTCATTTTTTGAGCGGATCACTATGTATATAGAAGCGACATGCCTTGCCGTCTAGGGGGGGGTGGGGGGTCGCTTCAGTGGATGTCCATAGTATCGGGCGGATCTGGGAAATCTGCTGTTAACGTGTCGTCAGGAGCCGCTGAGTCGAGCATGGCGTCGAGTTCGGCGAGCAGGTCAGCCGACGAGCGGACATCAACCTCCGCAGTCAGTTCCACAAAGGCACCCGATGCACGGCCCAGTAGCTCCAGAGCGCGGAGCCTGCCGCTATCCTGAGGTGTTGCCTCACTGCACAGTGCCCTGAGCTGGGATCTGACCATCTCACGGTCTGAGAGCGCAGAGGCAACCATACCGGCTTCTCTGGCGCGTATAAGCTGGTGGTACCTTGACTTAACCTTGTCTGACCCAGCGAGCCTGCTGGCCCTCTCGTGCACGCTCTTAGCCTTGGCCTCAGGCCCGACATCGAACGCCTCCCGATAGGCGTCAGACTGAGACATCCCGCTGGCCCACGCCCGACAGAAGTGGAGTTGCTTGCTGGTAAGTGGCTTGTCATCGGACATGGTGTCCTCCTGTAAACTTGTTGTGTGCAAGGGGTCTGCAGATCGTAACCTAGAAATTACTTTAACTATAGCCCGTAACCGCAAAAAGTGAAAAAACGCTAAAACGGCCTCTGAGCGACATTAAGACATGACTAGGGGTATGACATGGCTTTTTGTAACGTCGCTCACAGGGCCATACAGAGCCTCTGAGGGCATGTTCAACTGCAATTAAATGCTCTGAAACGCACTAAAAAGTCGTCAAAAAATCACACTTACACGCCAAACTTAAAGTAGATTCTATTCTGCGGATCCGAACTTAAAGTAGTTTCGAGGTTTACTTTTCGACAGGTATATAAAAGGCACCATGACTTCAGTGGTATTATTTCACACAATGACATTGCATAACATGTCGACAGTAAGACTCGATTCGGTATAATCCACCCTGCGGCGGGGGAAATGCCGTGGGAAAATTACCGTGAATATTACCAATCCTGTAGGAGGGATTTGCATGATTCTGACCACCACTGAAGCTCAGGAAGTCGCTGACCTGATCACCGATATCACTACCTCCCAGTATATGCTGGAAGATGACAATAGGCCTCTACGCTACCAGTACCTGTTTATGGCGCGGAAAGCATCGGCCACAGTCGAACTGTCCGACAAGTTCGGTATCGATTTGCCGACTCTGGACATCTCCCGTGAGCGGCTTGGCCACTACCGCCAGCGTGCCCTCGACTTGCTCAATGAGGAGGCGTAGGAGTTCTGACCATGCCCCTCTCGCGGGGGGCATCTGTGAGAGTTTCAACCCGTCATCAAACAGTCCTGTAGGAGGGATCATATGACACAACCAGCACGCAAACAGGGGGATTTCGACAAGCTCCCCGAACATGTACAGGCACGCATTCGCGGCAACATCCGCGCGAAGTTCAAGCGCGAGAACCCAGACTATGACCAGCTTCTCGCATTCCTGCTGGCGAACCAGTCTTGGGACATCTGCCAGAGCTTCCTCAGCGCCCTCAGCAAGTGGAACAAGCTCTCCCCCAAGCAGGTGGAGTGTGTGCGCGGCATGATCAAAAAGGACGCCGCACGTAGGGCTGAGTGGGCCGCGAAGCGTGCTCAGGAGGAAGCCACTCTGGCGCCTGTCCCTGTCACTGATCAGCGCATCCGCGTGACGGGCGAGGTAGTCACCGTCAAGGCGAACGTCGAGACCCAGTTCGGGCTGGTGCACAAGGTCATCGTGCAGTGCGAGGGCGGCTACAAGCTCTATGGCACCCTGCCCAAGCCCCTGACCCTCGACGATGTGGCGGTGGGCACCACTATCTCATTCGACGCGCGGATAGAGCCTGCTCGCGATAGCAAGGTGTTTGGCTTCTTCTCTCGCCCCACTAAAGCGGAGGTATCACAATGAGTGACCAGCACGAGTTCATCAAGCGCCTTGCTAACAACATGTTACTGGTGCCTATCCGCGTGGGGCGCCTGCCCCTTGAAGTCAAAACTAAGAAGGGCGCGGAGGCAGTCAAGTCCGCGCTCAACATCGGCGAGAACGTCCGCGCTGGGTCATCGGTGGGCGCCTTGGGTGCCATGACTGAGATGGCCGCACAGCTTCTCAATCGCCCAGCAGGCTATGCCAGCACCTACAAGTACAAGCGCACCCTCCCGTCAGGCGAGCCTGCCTATCGGATGGCCCTGACAACCAAACTGCCAGAGCACCTCGCACGCTGGAACGACTTCAACAACATGATCATCAAAGGGTATGAGGAGTTCATGCCTCAGTATGAGGAGTACTACCATAGCAATAATGGTGTCGCTGATATGGGTGACTCTGAGATTAAGATCCCCAACCCTGAGAAGGTCAGGGGCGCGGTGTTTGTCCGCGTGGGTGTCCCTCAGCAGATCAGACCGGCTGACCTGTCGGACATGAATCTACCTGCAGGGCTGGCCGCACGCATCGCCGCTGACACCAATGACAAGCTCATTGCACAGGCTGAGGCCGCGAAGGCAGGCGCCATCAAGGATCTACTGGAGACTGTCAGCAACATTGAGAAGCGGCTGTCCACGAGCAATGGCCGTATCCACGACTCACTGCTTGAGAAGGCCCGTGTCGCATCCGCGAACATGCGTGACCTTGTCACAAATTACGACAATGACTTCCAGATTCTGGACGCCATCGACACGGTGGACAAGCGGATCACGCAGGCTACCTCTGAACAAGTTAAGAATAACGAAACAGTCCGCGAGGCCGCAGTCCGCGCCTCAAAGGTTGTGCAGACCACACTGAAGAATGCCGCCGCCAAGCCTGCACCTATCACCATGTCGAAGGAGCAGGCCGGTCAGATTCTGTCAGGCAATGAAACCGGACTTGGGTGGGATGATCTGCCCGACTTCTCTTAATCACTCAAACCTGTAGGAGGGTTTATTCATGGAAAACAACGTACCAAACATCACGATGTCCCAGTTGGACAGAATGGTTCCGCACATGCTCAGGGCTGAGGGAGGTTTCCAGCCTCTGGGCCTGATAGGTGCCCCCGCCACTGGTAAGACCCAGTACTTCCAGACGCGGTTCAGAGAGCACATGGCCGACTTCCACGGCGTGCAGATTGATGACATCGGCATTGTCATTGAGAAGATCGGGCAGGCTGAGGACGCCGCGGCCATCAATGGCTTGACCATCCCCACCAAGCTCGCGGATGGCACCATTGCTACCGTCAAGGGCAAGCCGTCCCTGCTGGTTCGCATTGAAGCCACTGGCAAGGAGTATGGTGTGGTGCTCCTTGATGAGGCGGCTCAGGCACCCATGCATGTCGTGGGGTCTCTGGGTGACACCTTCAACCGTGCAGAGCACAAGCTGGGTGACTGGGATCTCCCGCAAGGCTGGGTGGTTGTGTTCACCGGCAACCGCGTCGAGGACAGGTCAGGCTCCCGCATGTTGCCTGCCCACATGCTGACCCGCGTTGTCATGTACAACCTGATCTTTGATGTCAACGGGTGGATAACCCACGCTGAGGAGACCAACGTCAACCCTATCCTTGTCGGTGTGGTCAAGTCGCAGATGGCTACGTTTGCTGACGCGGTGCCTGAGGACTACGGCCCCTACTTCACCCCCCGCTCTGCGGTGCAAGCAGGCAAGCACCTTGACGCCTTCATGGATTCCGATGAGTTCGACGGGGCAACCATCCCCGCTTACATTAACTTGTTACTGACAGCCAATGTGGGGTCAGGTGTCGCCAGAGCCATCGGCGAGTACGTGCAATTCGCAGAGAATGTGCCCACTGGGGATGAGATCATTGCCAACCCCACGGGTGCAATGGTGCCCGATGACTCAGGGATGCAGTTGATGGCCGCAAGCCGTGCCATCACCGCAGTCAACAGCAGTGCTGACGTTGAGGCCGCGCTCCAGTATCTGGTACGCCTACGCCCAGACCTGCAGGTGTCGAAGGGTGCCCAGCTACTCCGCTTGGCAAACCGGCGCCAGTATGACCTCGAATCCGAACTCGCCAATGCTTTTAGCGTCAAGTACAACGAGTTCCTCCACCTCACTTTCAATGACTCAGGAGACAACGCATGAGAGCGCGCAAGCTATTTGAATCTGAGGTTGACCTCAGCATGACCAAGCGGTTTGTGGTTGCCATGATCATCCTGCAAGCCAAGGCACCCGTGCATCACATGATGGCGGTCTCTACTGAGATCATATTTACCCGCCTTATTCCAACTGCGGCCAGTGATGGGGTGTACATTTACATCAACCCTGATTTCTGGGACTCACTTGAGACTGACGGCCAGCGTGCATTCCTGCTGGCCCACGAGGTAGCCCACATCATCTTCCGACACCCCCAGCGGGGCAAGGCATACCGCAAGCAGGGCTATTTCCGTAAGGGCGTCAAGTGGTTCAGACACCTGTACAACATCTCAGCCGACTACATCATCAATGATGATCTGGTCAACGGTCTGGGCATGGAGCCTATCCCAGCGGGTCTGTATTCGGACAAGTACACCCGCAATGACGTTGCCGATTCCGTCTACTCTGAGCTTTATGATGAGTATGAGGAGCCTGCACCTGAGCCTCCAGAGGGCGGGTTCCCTGCACCTGAGGGTGACACCAGCAAGGAGGGTGACACTCAGGACGGGGGCAACCCCAGCACCCCAGATCAGGACGGCGATCAGGACGGCGATCAGGGTGACGGTGACCAAGTTGACGGTGATCAGGGTGACGGTGATCAGGACAGCGGTCAGGGTGACGGTGATCAGGGTGACGGTGATCAGGGTGACGGTGATCAGGACGGTGATTCTGACAGCGGCGCGGGTGACAATGCTACTGATAACAAGTCAACAGGTAACCTGCCCGCCCCAGCAGGTCACGATTATCACCTTGAGCCTGAGTATGAGGGCACCCCTGAGGAGATCGCTGAGGCTGAGGCTCAGGATGACTACGAGATCGGTGACATCATTGACCGCGCAGTCGAACAGGTAGAGCGCGAGCAGACCGCCACAGTGCCCCCCGCCATTGCCAAGGAGGGCAACCGTGAAGGCTCCAACAGGCAGTCTGCCGTGTCATGGGCCGCAGAGCTTGCCATGCGGGTGACTCTGGCAGGCAAGGGCGAGCGGGTCAGCAACAGCCGCATCAATGTCCGCAGATACTCCACCATCGGAGTGATCACGCCCACAACCATCGGCGAGTTCAACAGGCTGTCGGTGATCGTGGACATCTCTGCCTCAGTTGACTTTGATGTATTCGACGCCTACCGCAACGAGCTTGCCGCGATACAGGACGCGGTCAACCCCCGCGAAGGTGTAGACATTGTCTGGACCAACAGCGGCGTGTACCGCACCGATCACGCGGACACCAGTGACCAGCTACTGAGTATGCCCCTGCCCTACAAGCACGGGGGCACCGTGATGAGCGCGGGTCTGGATTGGCTTGAGCTTAATGGCGTGGAGTCTGACCTTGTGATGGTCTTCACCGATGGCTACCTCGACGGGTGGGACTGGGATGTGCTGTCTCGACACGAGAGCCTGCTGGTAGTGCTGGATCATGTGCCATACCCCCACAAGCTCAAAGAGATTGAGCGGTACGGTATTGACTACATTGTCGCGGAGGCGGCGTAACAGGGGGCACCGCCCCCTTTCATTAACAAGTTATCTCGTAGGAGGGATCACAATGCAACGCACTAAAAACTATCGAATCGCCCAGCGGCAACGGGCACTGGCAAAAGCCAAGCGGGTACTGCGTCAGAACTCAATGATGGAGTCCAGCGATATAGAGTGGTTGGCCCCACGCATGGCCGACAATCTACGCAACTGCTCCTGTCATCTGTGTCAGGCGCCAGAGAAGGCCAAGCCGCGCCTGCGTGTAACTGCCGCTGATCTGCTGGAGGTAGCGTGATGAAAAATGTAAACATGCAGGGTTGTCATTGGATTATGGATACCGTCAATCAAGCCCTTGCTGAAGGTCTTGAGCGAATCGATCTGGATAATGCCATGGCTTACGCAAGGGACGCGGAGTATCAAATGTCTGTGGGCAATCCGCCCTGCTTTGAGGTTACGTCCTCGCGCACAGCGTCTAGGCATGTCGAGGAGTTTGAGGTTCCAGAGGAGTACATTGAGGAGGTCGCGTGAAGCTGACCTACCGCAAGGCGCTGAACCGTGGGTGGGAGCCGGTGTGGTATTACGGTAAGAGGGGCGGCTGGAGAGCCGCCGCCATCACCAAGCGGGGCAGGAAGTGGATGTACATCACATACGCGGATGGCTCCAACTCCAAGGTCAAGCTGACTGAGGAGCGATACATGCGTCACTTCAAATCGAAACGGGGATAGAAACAGCGGAAGGGTCAGGATTATCTTTTCTATCACATTACTGTTAACAAGTTACTGAGAGGCATATCACATGCAAAAGCCGCAAACAGATCAGGAATTTTTTGAGCTACTCACTGAGTGGCGTAACGCTGGATTCATGAACATGATCGAAGCGCCCAGCCTGCTACATGAGAAGTTCGGCATCCCGAAAGCAGAGTGCGTGCGGATATTCGACGATTGGTGGAGATGGCTGGAGCGCCAACCCAAAACTATGGACAACAATACTATGGACAAGCGACATGCCTTGGACGATCAGTAGCGGTTGCATTATTACCACAAATCATCATTGCGACATATTGCACATAGTGTAGTATTCGCAATATCAACAACGTGTCCCAAAGGAGGGGCTGACATGATTAAAGAAGGCGAAACACCGAAAGAAAAGGCAATGCAACATATTATTGCTGGGGCAATGGTGCGGGTTGCAGAGTTGGAGGATGAATTTTATCCAGTCGTTTCTGGCGCTCCATCCATTGAGCACCCAAGAGGTAAGCCACTGAGCACCCCTAGTTATGACAAGAAAGTGATCAAGCAGATGAAAAAGCTGATCAACCGCATGGCGCGAGACATTGGTGCCGACGATCAATACTTTGACGTTGTCTAGTTTACATCCAATAAGCTACCCGTAGGAGGGGATCACAATGAATCAATACACGGTGTGGGTTACAGAAACAACTAAATGGGAAGTAGAAATAGAAGCTCCCGATGTCGGATCGGCAATGCGTTTGGCTGAGGACGAAGTCAACCAAGTCCAAACCAACGCAAAGTTTTTGCACATAGAAATCGAAGCAGAAGATGCAGTCCTCGAAAAAGGAATTGAGGGAGGCGCATCGTGATACCGGCACTGCTTGTTCACTGGACCCGCGACAAGGCTGGCGTTGGTTGTTGGAAGGTCCAGATGGTCAACAACTCAACCGGCTCAATGCGATACCCAACCAAGGTTCTGGCACTCCAATACGCCAACGAGCTTTTCAAGCATGAAAAATGGGTGCTTCTGACTGTTCTCAACAAAGACGGTTCGCAAGATCATTGCACAAGCAAGTTCAAGGATGGACCGCTGTGGGATTACCTGCTTACTGATAACAAGTTAGAGGCGTGATTAGACACTGTTGTCCCTGTGTGTTATCATCGGCAATACATCTGTAGGAGGATGCCTTATGTCATATTGCAACGAATGTCTCAGGTCTGGGGGTCATCACCCCAACTGCCCCAATGCGGAGGATGCGCCTGAGTTAACTTTCACTGTCTGGCAAGTCGGCACAGTGCCTGACACCATACTCACATCAGAGAGCGCCATGCGCGAAGCCGCCAGCAAGCTGGGCTTTGACGCCGATGTGGTGCTGTCTGAGGGCGAGGCCGACATCGTGAAGTATGGGGTCGTGTTCGGCGGGTGTTACATCAACGACGACGAGGGATGGGTCTATGACTGACCTCTTCAACCTCGTTGTCGCCGCCACTCAAAACCCTAGGCGGGGGTTTGGCGAACCTTCTTTTCGCATCAAGCAGTCAAAAAAACTCATTGAGAAGGAAGCCAAAAAAACGAGGATGAACCTGTTGGGTTCTCAAAAGTTCTATGTATGCGACAGCCTCATGCACCATGCCTGCGAGGCCACAATGCAGAACCCAAGAACCATGCTCAACATGATGAACGCCGCAATACCCCCTTTTGACAACATGTGGATCGAATGGGACGAGGACGAGCGTACAGATAACATGTTATCAGGAGAAGTCTCTGGTTTGTGGGAGTCCATCGAACATCCAATGCAACTTTCAAACAACGCGCACAGAGGTGCGGATGATCGACAGAGCAGACACACAGAACCAAGAAGACCGAAAAGGGTGGGCTTTCACATCTATGCGTGTGACCACACGGTTGGGGCGTATTTCGCTGACATCTATTTCTTGTACCCGACATTTGACCGCGTTGGCGTTAGAGACAAAGAGCCTGACCTACAGAGCGGCAGGATAGGGTGTTCACCCTACTCCCTCAGATTCACAGTGGGCGACAATTTCGGGTGGTCTGAGCTAAATGGAGATTTCTCTAATCAAGAAATTTTTAATCGTGCCCATAAGCTGGGAGTGGCTGGGTCCGTCGATGAGTGCGTGCAGATACAGCTTGAGGAGGGGCCAGCCCTTTTTGGTTTGGAGGTTGATCATAACAGCAGGGAGCTTGATTCACTGTACCTCAAGGCAGGAGTAATTTCGACAAGCGCCATCGGGAGAATTTGCCTTTTAAACGAAATGCACAATCTCAGCGACGAGCACCCTCACAAGGATAAGGAAGAGGTGGTGCATATCGTCTACGGAAACGCAAGAGAGAATGGCCTGATCGGATGGCGCGGCGAGATCAGATGGATAGTCGCTGTTCTGTCACTGCTGAACTACTCTCACACGGTGATAGAGCGTGACCAAGAACCCAGCGAAGCCAAGCGCAGGGTTTTTGGTGTGCCGGTGCCCCGCAACGAAGTGCGAGTGGTGCAGATTGACCTACCCAAGCCGCGGGGCACGGTGCAGTACGAGAAGCTGTTCACGGGGTCAGGGGCCAAGAAGCGCAGGCATGTGCGGCGGGGCCACTACCGGCGATACATCCACAAGGATGGCACCGTGACAGAGCGGTGGATTGCAGAGCAATGGGTGGGTGACGCCTCTCTGGGCACGATCATCCATGACTATGAGCTAATCAACAAGAGGAACAAGAAGACATGAAAGTATGGGAAATGGAAGAATCGCTACGGGTAATCCTGAGTTGGACAAGGGGTTTCAAAAACTCTGAGTCGCTTGATAACTGCAATTGGTCGGAGGAAGAAAAAAGCCAGTTGCACGAGATGGCTTGGGAATTGGTTCAGCTAACCAGACCAGAGGACGAGGCGTGAGAGCCGCTCTATTTACTGCGCTGATTATTCTGGCGCTTGGGATCACGGGTAATGGGGACTACGAGGCGGAGGTAGCCCGAGCCGATCATTACTGTGAACTTGTCAGGAGCAATGTTTGGCCTGACTTCAACCACAACATCAACTGTGAGGAGTAGTAACATGAAAAGATGGACAGAGAACGAAAGGGTGCTTTTGCTCGCGCTTATCCAGCAGGGTCTCAAGCCTAAAGAGATCGCCGAAAAAATGGAGGGCAGAACAAAGTCTGCGGTGCTCAACCGTATCTACAACAGCAAAGCCACGCACGTTCATTATCAGGGCAATAAGCACAAAAGAGATTACATCAGGGCGGTCAGAAAGGTTCCTGCCGAAAAGATACCCGCAAAGGCACCAGCCCCTGCCCCTGCCCCTGTCCCTGCCCCCGTGCAGGAAAAAACCACAACGCTGGGCACAACTGGTATTGCGGCAATCGCAAGTGCGGTGTTTTCAATTGCCACATTCATGCTTGTGCTGGGGGCTTTGTTGTCATAAGCGGCACTGTCAAGCATGTACAGTGATGATGCAAAGATAGCAATCGAAGCGGCCATGCAAATGGCTGAACGGCTGGGGGAGGATATCGCTGTGATGTCCGACCTCAGCACACTCCCCTTGAGAAAAGCCAACGGTATTATTCTAGAGATAATCCGTTGCCCCTCCCACCTCAAAAGACAGTAAACTGGATTTGGCGGGGGACTCCTACACGGCGTGCCGTGGCGTCGATAGAACAGATGTATCCCCGCCCTCATGTGAGAATATGCATCTGTTCATCCACGGCTCTCCCTTCCGAAACAAATGTGTGTTCCGCAGGTTAAAACAACAAGCCTACTGATAACTTGTTTACAATAGGCTTAATCATCGAAGACCCGCATAGACATTGGGTTTGCACAGTTTGCACAGTTTTTCACTTACCGCAGTTTTCGTAGTTTCCTGAAATGATTACTGGCAACTTGTTATATATGCACCCCGGACCCCGGAAAAGTACCCCGGCCCACCCCGGACGGCCTTCTGGTAACGTGTTTTCAGTAATCGGTGTAATAATTCATACCGTTGAAGCAAATGCACATCGCGTTTGCCAGCGCCAACTATGGACACAACTGTGGACGAGCGACATGCCCTAGCTTTTCGACATGTGCCTCAGTGGGTTTTTGCCGCCCATCATCCTGCGCTCACTAATCCAAGCCAAAGATTTTTTCAGCCCCTTCAGCCTGTCTGAGTTGTCAGAGATGTCCCAGCCGTGGATCACAACCTCCTCCACCAGATACTTGGCGTATGGCCCAAACCGCCTGCCCACAAGGTCGAGAGTTCTCCCGTATCTCATTAAGGCTTCTGACGCCACGGAATCTGGGTTGGCCTCCCCGCTACCGGCCTCGTAGTTAAGCGGCTTTGTGTAGAGTCCCGCCTTCAGCGCCTGATCCATCACATACTCACCCGCCTGATGCTCTTGCAATGTCAGCAGACCATCCATCAAGTACCTGTCGATCAGGCTTTGATCCATGACTTTGGCGCGGGGAACAGTGCCCCCCTCCACCATCACTGAGTGGCGCTGATGTACCTCTGGGCTTCCCAGATCAGAATACTTAGAGGTCATCCCAGTCCATCCAATCTCGCCCACGCGCAGAACTTGCAGATGGGAGCGCCGCAGGCCGTACCTGCTCGAAGTATCTTCCGTTTAACATGTTATAGCCAAGAGTTACAACGCCCTGCTGGCCCACCCATTTGAATCTGGACTTCCAACAATGTATCTCCACGCAATCATCAAGCCGGTTGACCGTGATGCCCAAGTCGGCCTTGGCAAACCATGCCGCTGATCCGCTGATCGACATGCCCTTGGGCACCGGATATGAGCCGTCCTCCCGCGGATGGATCTTCTGGGGGTGTGCCACAACCCAAACGTGGATACGGTGGCTCTTTGCGAACGCCGTGATGCGGGTCAACATCTGGTTGATGCTGGCGTGCTCTGACTCATGGGATGCGTGCTCAATAAAGTTGTACGGGTCTATAATGAGACCCCGTATGCCCAGCCGCATGACAGCCTGCTTTGTCCGCTCAATAATACTGTCAATTGTGGACATGCCGCCGTCCTGACTTTCCAGAAACACAAAGTGGTCGTTGATAAACTCTATGGCCTCTTCCAGATCAGACTCGCTCATCCTTTCGCTTGGGCCTTTGTAGAACGGGCGCCCCGTGAAGCGTTCGCACATTTTAGCTATGTGCATACTGGGCGGGTTCTCAAAGCTACACACCGCGAACTTCCAAGACTCTTTCTGGGCCAAGTTCATCATCAACTGATCTATAAACTCGCTTTTGCCGCTGGAGGGTAACCCCGTGACAATAGATAGCTGACCCTCAGCAATCGTGAAAAGCTCATCAACACTGTCGAACCCAGTCGATGCTCCGCGCCCGTGCCCTTCTTTGTAAAGCTCTTTTACCGAATCCAGATAGCTCGACGCGCCATATACCCCATCTAGCGGAAACGGCTCCGCTTTGTCGAATATCCGGCGAGTCTCGGGGCCACCTAACTTGTTAACAGCATCGTTGGCGTCCTTCGTGCCCTCGGGGAACTTGACTCTCCAGCATTTGGCACGCCCAACTCTGCGAGCAATCTCTTCTGCCAATGCCTCCCCCGCCTCATCGGCGTCAGTGGCAAGCACAACGCGCTTTGCCGTCTCTATGTGCTGTCGCTCGTTCCAGACAAACGCAAACTTCTTGTCCTCTTCTGGCGACACAAGGTTGTTGGAAACTTTCATAGGCGCCCCATTGGGGGCTGACACGGCTTTGATAGGGGGGTCTAGCGAGTAAAGCGCGATGACATCGCATTCACCCTCCACGATAATCAGGTCTTCGTCATCCTGATCGACATTCTCCATGCCGTAAAAACTCTGAGGCGCCCCGTCACAGGTAAACGACTTGCCATCAATAGATCGCCACTTGATTGCTTGAGGCTCTTCACGCGATCCATACACGAAACCAACCGCCATTTTTTCTTCACCGCCGAACCGTTTGAGGCCAGTGGTCATTGTAGGTAACTTGTTAATATCATCTAGCACAACGCCGCGCCCAGCGAAAAACTTTTTTATTAGATCGACGTTAGAGTTTAGTTGTGTGGGTATCTTGGTGACTTTCTGTGGAGCATTCATATAGTCCTCGTAAAACTTTTTAATTTTGTAAGAGCCAGACAAGCCGCAGTGGTGACAGTAATACAATGCTTGGTCTGGCTTTATAGTGATAGAAAGCGTCTTGATGCTTTTCTTTTTTCTTTGGTCTGAGCAATCTGGGCATCTGGCCCGTGTGCTGGTGTGATGTGATAGAACGAACTCCCGCAAGTCCATGTGTTGACATCCTCCCTTTTTTCTGCTATTTAAGTTCACTTAGGAACGTCCTGAGTCACTGGTAACGTCCTATTTATTAAATCTAGGACGTTACTAGCTGGGACATTCCTAGTTCATATTGACTCCTTCGATATTCAGCCCCTCTCCCGCAGGGGCTTTTTTTTGGGCAAGCTCTTCCATTTCTTGGGCAAGTCTCTCCATTACCAACGGCATAACAGCTTTCTGCTGTGGTCGGCTCAGGCTTAATATTTCGTTGAGGGTGTCACGCAACCCAGCAGGAGAGTACCCTGCCATCTCGCAGTGATTGACAAAAACCTTGGAATTCACATACCTAGCGGAGTCTTCACGATCAGGTTCGTGGTCGCTAACGAGGTCTTTAATCGCCGTACCAATCACCTTCTGGTAAAACTCCATGTAAATTTCGGACAATGATTTCTGAACGTGGGCTTTCTTTGTCCACGCCTCCCCAGTAAACGTGCTTGACTTTTACTTGCCTATCGTTCTTATACACTAACCCCTGCATACAGTCCAGAATTAGCGACTCGTCAAGATCAGGTCGGCGGCTGGCGTAGTAAATTTTTATCGTAACGGCGACATCCTCAAGCAACAGAGGGTCGAGCTTTTTGCATTGTTTCTCGAACGATTTGACGTAGTCCAGCGCCTTTCTTGACTTGATGAACATTGGCCGTCCAGTCTTGCTGGTAACAAGTCTCCGACTGTTGGCCTTGCTACACGGCTCACCCAGAATCGTCATACTTACATTTGACATGGCTCACGGCCTTCGATATGATTCGTTGTCCCTGTGGAGAGAGCATATCACATGTCAAAAATGGGACGGCACGTTCTAGAACTTCAACTGGCTGAGGAGGCCACTTATGAGTATTCCGATAGACAAGCACATTCCGATGCCGAAACGCACCAAGATACCCGATCTTCCGTTGACAGAGATGGAAGTCGGGGACTCGTTCAAAGCTCCGATCAACGCAGGCGATGCGACAGAGGTGAGGGCGTTGAGACAGAGAATCTCTCGCTGGCAACGGAACTCGACATCCCGTTTTAGCTGTATCAGGGACACAGATGGCGAAACTGGCGAGGCCATAATGAGGGTCTTCAAGGTATCGTGAAAGTCACAAACGTCCACAAACTGCCTGACCCTATCTTCAAGGCGCTGACCCACAGTGACTATAGCAAGGGGCACAGCAACCGTAGCGTTACAGAGCTTATCGACTCTCCGCGAGTCCGCATCCTTAGGCGACAGCACAAGGATGAGATAACGGAGGATGCTTCTGAGATGCTGTGGAGCGTGCTGGGCACCAGCGTGCATAAGATGTTTGAAGAGCATCAGGCTGAGGGCTATGTGGCAGAAGAACGCCTCTACGCTGAGGTGGACGGTTGGACAATATCAGGGGCGATTGACCTGCAAAGGTCAGAGGCTGACGGCACTCTAACAATACTCGACTATAAGTGTACGAGTGTCTGGAGTGTCATCTACGGGAAGAGCGACTGGCACAAGCAGTTAAATTTCTACGCTTGGTTGGTGGAGCAAAACAATCAGACCGTTGTAGACAGTCTCCAGATCGTGGCCGTACTCAGAGATTGGCAGAGGTCCAAGGCTAATGACGAGGGCTACCCTGACGCCCCTATTACTATCGTAGACATCCCCCTGTGGTCGCCAGAAGAGCGCGACGAGTACGTTAGAAGCAGGGTGAGATTGCATCAACACGCAGAGTTCCAGAACTTGACCGGAGGCTTCCTACCAGAATGCTCCGATGAGGAGCGATGGAAAAAGGATGATGCATTTGCGGTAAAGAAGAAGGGCAACAAACGAGCCTTGCGAGTATTTGACTCTACAGCGGAGGCAGAGCAATTTATGTCTGACAAGACCGGATTAGAGCTAGAGGTACGCACCGGCAAACCCACGAGGTGCCATGACGATTGGTGCAGAGTGGCGCGTTGGTGTGAGCAGTACGAAAACGAGGCTTGGGCATCGTGATAGGGCAAGACCCAGAGTTCTATCTCAAGGTGGTGGCAATGAACCAGCTTACTACTAACAAGTTAAAGATTGTGGTTGCGGGCGACAACGTCACATTTTATCTGGGCGATAAGCGGGTGGGCGACATGAACACTGGTTTGTTTTTTAAGCTCACACCAAACGAAATATTGAAAACAATCGGAGTATCAAATGAACACAGAAAAGGATGGCTTGTCTCTTGAGTCTTACGTAGCGATTATAAAGCTGGTCGTAGGGGGCCAAACGAGGGTAAAGAAGAGTGTGTGGATCATGGCATTCGATCTTGAGGATGCGAAAGATTCGGCAAGCACAATTTGCAACAAGATTACCCGAAATTTTCCCGTTGGTTGCATAGATCCAAAGGATTACCCATATCACCCAATCTGGTCAGTATCCACTGTGGTTGGCATGGGGGATGATCGCGTTGACCTCACCAACGAAACCAGCTTTGAGAAGCTAGATCCCCTATGGCTTGAAGACCAGCTTGGCGTTAGCGGGGCCAACGATCACTGGATGAAAGCGCAGGAGGAGGTAGCATGACCGCCTCCAAATCAAAGCACACATACGCCAGTGTGTGGAAGACACTCAGCGCCATAGACTGCTCTGAAAAGGCCGAAAAGAAAAACGGCCTTACATATCTAAGTTGG
>JAYJLX010102999.1:0-48453 GCA_036873525.1 Chalinula nematifera
GGGGGGGGGGCGGGAATTTTTAGATGGCTGACTCTTGTCTGAAATTAAAAAAGAATTTTACACATATGGAAAAAAATTTGAGCAAAAGCACTTGGTTTAAAGGAGAAATAGCATTGCTTTGTACCTGAAGTAATCGTTAGAAAAACGGCACAAACTGACAGCCTTTTTTTACTGATCATTATGGCTGCGAGGGTGTGTCCATATGTAGTCTATTAATTTCGATAATTGCTAATTTCAGATGCAGCTAATTTGAAAATTTACGGTCGAAAATATCTGCTGTACGGTATTGGTTAGGCTATGGTGTAGTATTTAAATGTGCTATATAAGAACCTGGAAACTTTTGCATGACAAAAGAAGTTCTTACTTTAACTAACTAAACCATGTGGATTAACATGTTTTCAATTGTACAGAAAGGGCTTTGTTAAAATTTTAACCTACAACAAAAACTTCCGGATGGATCGTGGTATCCATATAAGCCTGTACAGCTGCACGATGCCCATATTTAGCTCATACAGCCCCGTTACTATCACTGTGTTATGTTGTTTGATTCACATTATTCATTGTATTTGTTATCCAGATTGTGTGTTGTAAACCTTTGCTGTACTAATGTGTTGTGAGCTTTTATTTATGTTTACTTGCTGACGATGTTTTACTAAAAACAAACCTTAGGAGTTGTTATTTTATGCTCAATTAGCTTTTGATGTTCCTTCGAAAAGTTTGTGTTTTCTTCATATTTTTCCTTTGAATTTTATTTTTAGGCACAAGGTTAGTTGCTGGTTTAAAACATCCCCTCAAGTGCCCTTTGTTTAACATTGCCAACCATTATTATACATACAGATGTCCCGCCCATTGAAATTGATATGTTTTGTTAGATTTGAATTGATAGTGCTGTTGTAAACAAGCCTTCCTCTCGCATTATTTTGTTACAAAGTTAAATTTTAAAAGCAATTCTTTCTTTTCCTACTACTGGACATGTCATATTCTACCATTGTCCCATAGCTTGGGTTATTTTTATCTGCAGATCTTATAGCAGTGGTTGAATTTTTGAGCTAAAACGCCATTAAATGGGAATTTTAAGGGCTTTTCTGTAGTAATTTAGCTCCATAAGTGGTAAATTTAATTTTGAGTGGGTTAGGACTGACCACCCCCCACCCACCATGGGCAGAACACTGTTGTAGTGTGAGTCATTTTTTTGAAAGCTGTCTATCGTTTCCATTTGATATAGTAAAGAGGCATAATGATCCAAGTATGACCTGCAGTGCATTGTTACTGGGATAGAATAAAATACGGGAATTTCTATAATCTCATTCTCATCACGTTGTCATGGTAACTGCTTACTAGATAATCTGATTAGGAATATGGAACATATTTGGCATTTCGTTCTCATGGCCCCACTTTGGGTCACACACAGCGGTCTGTATACCAGTAGATAATTATGTCCCTACTGATATGCAATGTATATATCTATGCTATTGAATATACATTAGTAATAGCTCATGCATTAATATTAGCTCATGTGGGTATATACATGTATAGTGGCTGTGGGTCACACACTACAGGAGGTGACTATATTGTGTATTGTACTGGCTCATGATGACTGACTGTATAGTGCTATTGTGCATGATTTACAATAATATAGCTGCCCTAGATATCTGTTACAAGCTAGGGCATGCCTATCAGCTAGGGCATGCCTATTAGCTAGGGCATGCCTATAAGTAAGACAAGGAAAGACTTGTATTTATTCTAGTGTCTAATTGTGTCTAGAATAAGCAAAGCAGAGGGTGAGGCTTACAAGAGCTGTTTTGATTGCCTCTCTCTGAAGCAACCAATCTGTTTTTTGTGCTATGTAATAGCTTAAGGATGTCAAGCCATATGTAGTGCAAACCAGCAGGTTTTCTTCTACCGCCCCTCTTGCTTCAATAGGCTCCACCTTGGCACCATTAACTAGCCCATATAGGCCGTCCATTGAAGTGATTCAAATTACCTAGAGGAATCTATCTAATCAGCATAAAAGCCACCAATCGCTATAGTTACTCTGTACTAAATTATTAAAGATTGAAACTGAATCATTGACATTATGTGATCCATATTTGGTAGTAAAGTTCACCTGGAGCTAAGTTTTGTGTTTGTTAGTTCACAGGTGACTACTTCCTATGACCTCTTATACTCCTCTATTCTTATACGTTATAGTTTAATTGGGTACACTATTGTTATGTATACCATTACTAAAGAGTAGTGCTGCTTAGTTGGACAGCATAGTTTAGTGATTATATATGTTTGTTTATATTTTAGTCCCACTGGGTGTTCGATGTACGGAAGTAGAAGATGGCCGTGGTGGAAAACATGGTTACTGAGAATATCGTTGTGGGTTGGTGCGCCTGCGATTATCTTACTCCTTGTCTTGATTGTTTTCTTCCTGTCTTTATTTCTACTGCCTGTCCTGATATCTTATATAGTAAGTTATAATGCTTTAATTAGCTGTTCTTATTAATGTAGCTGTAACCTCTATATAAGTGTACATGGCCTTATTTAAACGGATATTTTTAATGAAGTTTATCATTTCATTTTCTCTCTCTATTGTTTGTTTTATCACAATTTCTCAGTGTTTGTCATTTTCCGTACTTCTTTCTGAGTAAAAGCATTGTTAGTTCAACTTATATTATCCCCTGTGTCAATTGCGATATCATGTGTTAAGTTAAGCTAGGTGGTGTATAGAGTTTATGTGTGCCTTTTTACACAGTAGAGTACTACAGTGTGTGATAAGGTCTAACTGTGTGTAGTTAGAGTATGTATGTATGTAATAAGGTGCTATGGAGTATGTGTGTATAATAGTTAGTGTGTATGCTACGGAGTCTGTACGTGTGTATAGCAGTTAGAGTGTGTAATAAGGTGCTAAGGAGTATATGTGTGCCTCCATACACAGTAGAGTACTATAGAGTGTGTAGAGGTGTATGTGATTAGGTGCTAAGGAGTATGTGTATATTAGTTTGTGTGTGCGAGCTACTTTTTCTATAGTATATGGTGCTACTTCTTCCTGTCGTATGCTTACTCATTAATTTGTGTTACGTATTCACTACATTAAGTAGGTTACTATGTACTCACTTTTTTTTCCTGTGAAGGGAAACAATTTACTTTAGTTTGTTTTGGTTATCTGAGATGGTTGGCTGAGTTGTAGTGTGTTAAGATATTTGGTTGAGTTGTAGTGTGTTTGACCTGTAGCACATCAAAGGCATTCAAGCAGTGTTTGTGTATGAGTTAATATTTGCACACTTATTGATGTACACGCATTCGCTTGATTAACATATATATGATACACTTAATGTATATATGGACATGCCCATTGCCCTGGTAAATAACTGACGTATCACATTTACAGCACTGGTTTATTCCCTTTGAAGTATGCGTTTACCATTGACATATATGGCTATCTTCTGCCTCTTGCCTTGGGTATAGTGCGTGTGTGTGTAGTTATGATATGATTAAATTTGTTCCTTTCATGTCTTGTATTTAGAAGAACACGATACCTTTTGATGTAACAATTTGTAACAGTAGCCGTGGTCAATGGACACACGACCTTAAGTTGCTATTCATTCAGTTTATAGTATCCTAGCTGATTTCAGGCTCCATGTTCTATTATTAGAAAGTATTACCAAAACAAAAAAAAAGGCTTTTTTTTTTTTGTTATTAAAAAATGCTTTTTCAACTGATGTCACATTGTGTCATGTGATCAGTAAGGCTTCTCATGAGTGCATGACTTATAATTGCTCAAGTATGGATTCACTAGGGCACTAGAATGCATTTTGGGAGGACGTAGAATGATCATGTTGCCACTAACTCCGCTAGACCTGTGTCATAGGCTGTATTAGATATGTATATCATTTTATGAGGCTATGTAAACGTAGGGATGGGTCCCAGTATTTATTGGGCGATCAAAGTTATTGTTTTTTGTATTATATACTGACGTTTTTTTTTTGTTATTAATTTATTATCTTTTGCCATTACAAATAATACAGAGGGCCTTTTTTTAGCTATGTTTTGTTATTTATTCGAATTGTAAGCCTTTTATGCACACATGCTGAGCACATAAACAAGATGAAATTGTCAATTCAACCGCGTACCAGCCAAAACTGGATATTTGCATGTGGAACAGTGCTGATTGAATTAGTACTATAATATGCTTACATTTAATGCATTAAGTGTTTTAATTTATGCAAAGCATGAAGCCTCCTACTTGACCCTGTGGTTACCAACATTTCCTTTGTTTGTTCCAATATCAGATTTACAACGTATTTTGCCAGCCTGACAGTGACTCCAAGAAGGCATTGAAGATCACAACGATGGTTCTACTGACCATACCCATGTACATGTTGTCTCCAATACTGTCTTTGTTACTAGCCCTGCTGGTGATCCCGCTCGGCCTGGTGTACTTTTACTTCTATATACCTATTCATTTGATTATAAGCAGCATGCCACCGAGGACAGAAACGCAATCTGGCAGTAATGCTGTGGCCTCTGTGGAGAATGTTTAATATTATAGCGATGATTACTTATTTAATCCATTTTTTGTTTTATTGTTTTGTTATGTTGATTAACCACACAGTGTATCAAATATTTTATTATGTTCTATCAAAACAATTGCTTTTTTTTTTTATTGTCACATTTGAATCGTTCCAGAAGCCAATTCTTTTTTTTTTTAATTGAATTTTTAATGAATTGTATAACTTTGCATGGTGACATGCATCTAGCTAACCATAGTGCACAATTAGTCTCAGGTCATACATACCCCCATAGTGTTTGTATACATTTCCTTATAAGGGAATGATTACTAAACCTGTTGCATGTATAATATCGCAAACTGCCTTTAGTATTATCCCATGTGTAGACAGTGTAGTATATGATAGTAGTGTGACCCCAGCTTAAACAGCTGTCAGGAAATGCATTCTGTAGCCAAATGGCACCACTATACATACTCTCATATACTAGGTAGACTCAATATACCATTTCGATGACAAAATCAATTTTTTTTTTTGTAATATAAGAAGTTTAAACTGATCAGCAACATTAATTATAATTTTAATTATAAAACACAAGTATAATGGGTGATTCGATGGTATATATACTATAATACAAACAGTACACCGGAATAATTATACATATGCACACATTTGAAATCCACATGATGGCGTAATGAGTTTATATTACGAAGGATTACTGGCACAGAATGAAAGAGATGCTCTGATATAGATGCTTTTACTGTCTAACTGGTCGAGTTCAGTGTGAGACAAGAGGGAAGGGAAGAGAGCTATGTTTGTGTAGTTAACCTAATTAGGAAAATAAAAGTAGCCACATGAAAAATAGTGTTGTATTGCAAACATTATTGCCTATTATGGGCAAAATGAGTCATCAATTGCGCTAAGAATAATGTAACTTACATCGGATGGGGTGGGTGGGAGTGGATTATCCATAACATCGACTGTGAGACTCTCGGTCTTGACAACCGTCTCATCGACTTGCCCACCTAAAGTGGGTGATTTGGCTGCTGTAGACTGAGCAACAGACACCTGCAACAACACAAAATATACACGTATTGGTATGCTGGTCACTAGACATGCTTTAATTGCATGACTTACATTGATTTCAAACTTTGGTAGTGGGACGGCTCCGGGAGCATCTGGAGACCACCCTAGCACTACGAGATACACCGCACACGATGACGGACTACCAAGGCTAATGGGGTATAAGTGAATTTGGAATGTGACACCTTTGTCGGAATTGAAATAGGGGAAAGGACAGCTCTTGTGGACAACGCCTCTGAAGCTTTTAATACGCGACTTCTCAACTGCTTTCTGCAAGTCCTTTACTTGTACCTCCATTTCACCTTCAAGTTTCTGAAAGCTTTGTCGTGGCAAGTTATGATGACCAGCATAGTTAGACGGAGACGGTGAGCCACTATGGCCACGTTCGTGAGAAGAGCCAAGAGCATGGCCTATTTAGTTCAAGAAATGATGATTATGATAATGTCACAATATACACAAGCAGTTATATCACGTAGGTTAAGTATCTATGGTTATATGTTATATACCATTGGTTTCCTGATCGCCATCATCTGCTGTCAAGTAACCCTCTCCACTAGGTGATCTTGGCATTGATCCCAAGGTAGAGCTATACAATATCACAAACCACATAATCAATGCATATAAATACAATAAAAAAAATTTATACTGTCTTACCATCTGGAGGTAGAGCAGCTGTCCTGAGGGGAATAGAACTGTTCTTGATGTCTCATAAAGAAGTCGTATTCGCTTTCTTCAGATTCCTCATCTTCATCGTCGCCGTCTAGTATTTCCTCAGGGACTCCACTGTAGTATCCACTGGAATGATTACTTCTTTTACTCACGTTGGAAGGATTTCGTGTGAGTTTGGTGTGCATGGGTAGGGGTGGGTGTGTTGCAGTCTGACTTCCCGTTCGCATCCGCACATCTGTCATGCTGGGTGGAGGAATACCTCTACCATCAGGTTCTACTGTTTCCCCACTTTTGCTGGTGACTGGGGAGGTCCGCACAGTCGAGTGATCCAATTCATGAGAGGTAGTGTTGCCTACATCAGTGTAGGTGGTGCCAGATGTTCGAGTTGGGCCTGATGAGGGGATCATGGCTGCAGACGTCTTGCTGCTTTGGTTTTGTGCGACTAGTTTATTGAACTCAGCAAGCTTTTGCGGGTCCAGATGCAATCGTCGTTTGAGAGAATTTGAGAGTCTGCTGTCCGGAGACTGGGGCTCTCTTCTCACAACAACAGTAGTTGAAGTAGTCGGAGGTGGAGAAAATACTGGCAATGATACTCTGGACTCCTGTTCAGGTTGTTGAATGCTCTGATAGTCGAAGTCAGTGCACCCGCCGCTGCTTATTGCTGACTTGCATCCAAACTTCTTCTCCGTTTCCAGGGCCCATCTCTCCTTGTTCAGTCCTCGCATCATTTCAACCACCGTAATCGGTTCATCGAAGTCCAGCACTGCCTTGTCGTATAAATGCTGAAAGATTTGCACAGCACTCTTCAATTCTTCTTGAGTACCTCGCGGAATATGATCGCGGTAAAGAAAGAATAATCTCTGTTTATCTCCTTCTGTCAAATCATCCCCGAAATCAGCTAGATGTTTCCGTAGACTCGATCTCCTCTCTTGCTTTGCCGTTGTCATATTTGTCGAAGCAACCTCGAACACAGTCACCTATCACCGGCGTTTTATGTATGCTATCCGTGGTCATGGAAAGCCCCATAAGATAGATGGGAGTTTACACGTGGGTGGGCTATATGCAGATTGCCACACCTATTTTAATCTTTTCATGCAGTGAAGCTATAAAAGTGGCAGCCCATGGTTAATGTCTGTCTGAGAAAGTGGTTTTTAATACACGTAATTGTGAAATTTTATTTTATCTGATAATAATATCGGTAATTAATCAAAATGGTAAAAAACATGTTATCAAAATTAATGAAGATACTTTTTAGCAACATTGTCAGCAAGGTCGTTATTCTTAATGCTTCGTAGTGTATCAATCATTGTCTGCCATGTAAAGGGATGATTAGAGTGAGGGTTTCTCTGCCAGAAGACCAACACCCCTATTAGCCTGTCCACATCACAAGTATGTTCAGATCGAAATGATAACAATTCAGAATAAGGCAACCCTAATTGGATACCAATCTCAAACCACTGATGAGCAACATCTCTTGAAGCATGCAATAATTCGCTAGTAGTAGGAACAGGAACATCAATGACAGAAATAGAGGGCAATGGTGGAAGCCCTAACCACTGGACCATGGGAGGAGTCATTAAGCCACAGTCAGCCATAGGATCAATGGAGCATTTTAACTGATGATCATTTTCCTTTCGTGGAGTGCAGATGTGACGACAACGAAGAGAAGATTGTTTATCGGAAACCATCCTATGGAATAAGCTGATAATGTGTATATTAATAATATGGTGTAGATAACTAACTTGCTGGTAGCATGTGTGGCTTTGCACCAAAAACCTGTCCTTGGAAAGGAGATATTGAATTCTCGGTTACAAATAACTTCTTTAATAGCTAAGGAGACAGCTTGATTCACGCGGAGTAAGAACTTCTCTTCCCCATCAGAGCAACGGTAGTGGACTTCAAATTGATGAAATGAGTCCACCAATACGATATAGTATTTTAAATCTGGGTGAGTCAGACAGGCTGCGTTACTTCTGACACCCTTTAATGGAGCGTTCGGTAGATGATGGCTTTCCTTCCATCCATAGCCTGGTGAGGTAAGGCAGACTAGAACAGCACAGAAAAACCCAGTGGGACCACATCCCTCAATAAAATCAAACAGGAGAGGTGGTTTAGAAGGATCAAGGAGATGTTCAAGCTCACTGGGAGTGAATGGAGGGAGAAGAGCTGGCATAAAATAGCGACCATCATCACGACGACTGATGATGTAGAGATGTTCAAATATTTTGACTAATTCCTCAGCAATGAAGAGACCTGGCTTGTAATGGTTGGGGAAATCCCCTAATATACGATTGGATATTATTCCTTCATCCCTCATGCTGAAGTACTCCCAACGACATGCTGGAAAAAAGCGTTTCTTGCAATTGGCACTATCACCCAGTTTATACACACATTCTGTAAGCTCTGTTACTTTATCCAGTAGCACTTGAGGTGAGGTGAATACCACATTGGGCAGAATACTGGGATAATGAAGGATGAGGTTGTAATCAGAGAGGAACTTCAAGGCAGCTGGAACATCATCTTCAGGAAACATCAGATCTTGAGATAATTTAACACATGTCTCTCTTGAGAGGACTTGACATTCTTCCTCAACTGAATATTTTTGCAATGCTAACTCAAAGGCATACCATCTCAAGGGAATAGAAATTGGTTCAAAACTTTTCATGATTGAACCAATTGCTTCGCGTAATCGGCACACCACTGGATCATCAAATATGCCTTTTTCTGCTTGTAAGCCATCAACTTGGAAAACCAATACAGCATTGTTGAGATCTCCAAATAAATATTCTTTATAGAATGAGAATATCTTCAATAGGCTGTCATTCTTCTCTTCGATTGTTTCATGTTCAGTTGGTGAATATTGATCACGATGAGTGCCAACTAAACCAACATAAACCTCACTATTGGAAGAATGCACCATTCTGGCAAATCGAGTGATGATCTCTTCATTGCTGATGGCATGTCTGCCAAGAACATGTGTTCCATTTTCCGTTTGGTATTTTATTAATGGTGATTCGGACAGCTTCTGTGTGAGGTTCAACGCCAGTAATAATACATTAGTATTGGGAATGAAAGCTTGCAAGACTTCCTGAAACTGTGGTTGTCCTCCAGAATCAATGAAGTACAGCATATCTCGATGCTGCTGTGGCGAGGAGATTAACTGATTACCAACAGTAGAGTGGGTGCTGGATTCCGCTGCTACTTGTAAACTTTGAATATGCATATGAGGAACATGCTCCTGCACGAGCTTCATTTTCTCTCGGAGAGCCTTTGCTACTGATTGAGTTGTAGCATGGCTAAACTGAACGTCTTCATCACTACTTGATATATTCAATTCTGTTGCAATTTTAGCAATCATCATTTCCAGTAGCTCCTCATCCATCAGTTCCCACTGCTCTTTCTCATAGTTACCAGCATAAGTTGATGTTGTGACCTTCCTGATTACCCTCTGAGGGTGTTCAGCACACGGAGTGCTAAGGGATTGTGCAGAATTAGTACACAATTTCTGCTTTAACAGCAAACATTTGACGTGTGTCTTGCCAACCCTTGGTGGCCCTTGCAGAAGACACTTGGCTATTTTCAGGGAAATGGAACCCTCCTTCAGTGCACAGGCTAGTTGGGCAGGATAAGTGCTATATATACATTGAATAAAAAAAAAATGAAAATATAACCCTAACCTAAGCCACATTTCAATAGCAGTGCATGCATATAAATGCAGTATCATATTCCCCAGTATACAGGGAGTCATTACGTGTATCTTGTACTTTGGGTGTTGCGTGGCTAAAGATATTTCCTGTGTGGTGGCACTTCCCTTCTTGTTGGGATATCTTTGTGCCATGTTGGTTGGCAACAGTTAAAAAGACAAGCAAAGAGTAGGAGTTTTTGTGGGGTTTACCTAAACTAAGGTTAATAGACGTCACACATATGCTATAAACTACTCTGGAAAACATTCACAAACCTGGTCTTATTTCGAGGAATATAGCCTTGCAATTCTAAAGAGCAATTAGTCGGTATCAGTCATCAATATACTTGCCCTACAGATAGCTAAAGGGAACGCCTAATTAACGCCTACTTTCCGCCCACGGGGAAACATCTCAAGACCTAGTCGGTGTAATTGCCCACTTTTACTTCCAGAAAGTTTGGTCTGGGGACACGTTATACGTATTCCAAATCGATTGGTTGTGGTACGGTGGAATGTTAATTTTAAGGCAACAAGTATATTATGCTAGATCACAGTATCTCATGATTGAAATAATTAGTATTCCAGCAGAACCCGATTTGGAATACGTGTGCATGTTCCCAGACTACTTTTCTGGTAAGTAAAAGTGGGCGGTTACACCAGACTATAGGTCATTGATAGTCTTGGGTAGCCAGACCCTCCCACTGTGTGAACGAGGGTCTGGGGAATTATGTACTCTTCACTCGTTCTGTGCTTCCTGTAGAGCCAAGTAGGGGGAGTGGCACAGTCAAAACTACATGTTTAGATAGCTATAGGTAAGCCAAGGTCACAATATGACGCTAGCTGGATGTTACGTTGATGCTGGAATAGAATCCTAGTCTAATTCCAATGTAACGCTGCGTCAAAAAGGTCAAATCGCCCACGCAACGTTGTGCTTAGTGTCGAACTAGGCTTTAGTTATAATAACATCATTACGTGATAAAGCACTTACCACTTAGGACTTCAGTGTGCTGAGTCAGCAGAACGAGTGAAGAGTACACAATTTCCCAGACCCTCAACCTCCTCCACACAGTGGGAGGGTCTGGTTACACGAGACTAACTAGGCATGCATGGACTAGGTCAATGACATCTAGTCTCGCGCTGCCAGACCACACCCTTTACGCAAGCGACGACAGGAGGGTCTGGTGAACGTACTCACTACTCGTTCAGCTTGCACCAGGGAGGGCCACAGAAGTACTTAACCATGCACTTAACACAAGCAAACATGACGTCCTTTGATTAAGCGATCGAGGCTGACAAATTAGACGCCAAAAGCTGATTGGAGTTCAATCAGCAGCTTTTGATGCCAAGAGCATCTAATTTGTCAGCCTCGATCGCTTAATCAAAGGATGCCATGTTTGCTTGCGTTAAGTAGTTAAGTACTTCTGTGGCCCTCCCCCCACTTAAGTTGCACCATAAGTTTGGTGCAAGCTGAACGAGTAGTGAGTACGTTTTTCACCAGACCCTCCCGTCGTCACTTGCGCAAAGGGTGTGGTCTGGCAGCGCGAGACTACAATGACTCATCATTGACCTAGCCTGGAGACCACGCCCTCGTCCGCACGGAAATGATGACCGGTTTAGCGGAACGAGGGCCTGGTAGCAAGAGCTCAAGGTAATGTTCTTGCGGTGTAAGGTATTTTTGTCTCATGAATTATTCAACAATGTGGGTGTGGCAACTTACTAATGGCTAACGGTTGGAGCAGTATTTCATATAACACTATTATGCATCCATTTAAAGCATAAACGCAACCAGAAGGCAATCTAAGCAATACAAAGTGGAGGGGAAAGCGCTCGATGGTTGCTTGCTGACCTCGATCACCATTTGGGGGCGGAGAAATAGGAGTGGTTTCTAATTATGCTGAATCAGCAAGAACATGACCTTGAGGTCTTGCTACCAGGCCCTCGTTCCGCCAAACCGGTCATCATTTCCGTGCGGACGAGGGCGTGGTCTCCAGGCTAATCATTGACCATACAATTACAACAAATAATAAACCGAAATAAACTGCTGACTTGCATCCAAACTTCTTCTCCGTTTCCACCGCCCATCTCTCCTTGTTCAGTACTCGCATCATTTCAACTACCGTAATCGGCTCATCGAAGTCCAGCACTGCCTTGTCGTGTAAATGCTGAAAGATTTGCACAGCACTCTTCAATTCGTCTTGAATACCTCGCGGAATATGATCGCGGTAAAGAAAGAATAATCTTTGTTTATCTCCTTCTGTCAAATCATCCCCGAAATTAGCTAAATGTTTCCGTAGACTCGATCTCCTCTCTTGCGTTGCCGTTGTCATATTTGTGCCGAAGCAACCTCAAAGACAGTCACTTATTATTACGTATGCTATCGTGGTCTCATGGAAAGCCCACAACGCAAACGATGGGGAGTTTACACGTGGGTGGGCTATATGCAGCTAGCCACACCTATTTTAACGCCCATTGCATTTTAGCCCCGCCCTCTACATATTGCGTTGCTGTTGTGTGCATGTATGTAACTTAAAGTATAGACCCAAGTGTAAAAAGTACAACACGTCTTTTCTATCGTCTAGTAAGTGTACGTAGACTAGTAGGCTATAGCGGAGTATAACCCCATTACAATTATGGCACTGAAGAAGGACTCGAAGTATGACTGGGATCAGATGCAGACAAAAACGTTCACCAATTGGGTCGACCAGAAGCTGAGAATGAAGGGATCATCGATTGTGGACATTTCCACTGAGTTTGCTGATGGTATCAAACTGCACGAGTTAATGACCGTGCTGTCCCAAAAGGACCCAGGGAAATACAACAAAAGGCCTCGTATTCAGGTCCAGAAAATGGAAAATATTCAAACAGTTTTGAAGTTTATTCAAAATGAAGAGAAGATTCGTTTGGTTAACATAGGTTAGTTAGCCCATGCAGTCATCATTACATAAGTTTGAAGTAGTTCATTACCATGCAAACTACACTCAGTCACTTGCACAAGTCACAGATATAAGCACGAATAATACGTGTAGTTGCTTGTCTATAGATATGCTGTGGATTATACTAATACTGATCATATTGGAATTTCGTTAGTAAACAATAAGTAGATCCATTGGCATATATGGCTTCTATTGAATAGAATGGTATGTGGCATGTGAAGTTTCAGTTTTCTGTTATGCCATCAGACAATAATATGAGCCCATTCAATTATACTATATAGTAGCCGTATAGTTTAATCGGGTATTACCTATACCTTCATTAGTTATCCAGTGCCGGGATGCATGGGTGCTAAATGTTCACAACTATATAGTGTCCTGTATTGCTTTTGATAAGTCCACTCTCAAGACCATATGTGTTTATTTGTAAGCATATTGTGTGATATATATCAGGCTATAGCAATAGTCGGCTGTTGCATTCCAGCAAGCACTATAGCTAGAATTATTTTTTTGGTAGCTTTCCATGGCTCACTACACTTGTAATTGAAACATTATAGTAGTGATTTCCTCTACTTCGTACCGTCATATATGATGCAAAAATAGTCTTAAACTATAGTACACATTCCGGTATAGTATTGATTATTAAGTCATTAATTATAGGAGCTGGCGATATACATGATGGAAACTTGACTCTGATTCGTGGGCTGATCTGGATGTTGATCCTTCACTACCAGATCGGTAAAGGACACGGGTTAGATCATGCCCAAGGAGGGAAAGACGGAACCGCCAAATTAAGCGGGAAACAGCTACTCTTGCAGTACATAAACGTATGTTCAGATTACTGTCAATTTGCTGTTTAATTTATTTTGTACAAATTTTTTAGAGCAAGATTCCACACAAAAACATCAAGAACTTCACAACCGATTGGAACGATGGCACGGCTGTGGCTGCCCTGGTAGACGCCCTCGCACCCGGATTATGTACCGAGGCGGACTCCATGGATCCAAATGATGCTCTACAAAATGCAACTCACGCCATGAAACTAGCTGACGACTGGCTAGGAGTACCTCAGGTAATGTACAGTATACATATAGATGATTCAGTAGCTTTTACCTAAGTAAGCAAAGCCTCTATATCAATGATTTTACAACTCAATGCAATAGGAATAATTAATACAGTTCTATCAGCTGTTACCTGCCAGTAGTACTATAATAATAACTGTCAGTTTGTGTACTTTAACAAGGAAATGATTGTTTGTATGATTATCTTGTTGGTTATGCACAAGTTTATGTAATTAGTATACCTGCTAAACACTGCCTTTGATAACTCTATATTCCTCGAATACACACACAGAGACCATATATTATTGAATAACAGGTTGCCCTATAGTCTGCCATTGTGGTAACTCTGCATAATAATAATATTATTATTGATGATTTATTCCTTAATTCATTTCCCTCTTCCGTTTATTCCAGGTGTTAACACCAGAGGACATGATAAATCCTGCCATTGACGAACTCAGTATGATGACATACCTTTCCCAGTTTCAGCATGCCGTGGTTAAACCAGGAGCTCCTGTGCAGGAGCAAGCCACACCAGCAGATTCGAGCAATGCTATGGTGGTCGAAGAGGAAATTCAAGTTATTGAGGAACCAGGTTTGGAAAGTAGTCCAAATGAGACCGCGCAAGCAGGCCCTCAGCTTGATATTACAAAGGTGATTTCGAGTGGCTCCTTGGTTGCTTCAGCCAATCTGGTAATTGGTGAAGAAGCTGGTGTAGCCATTGATCTTCGTGACTCCGGCACAGCGCCATTAAATGCAAGAGTGGTAAATACCAGAGACAATCAAACAACGGAAATAGAGCTCAAGCAGAGTACAGACACTCTCACAGTAGTTGAAGGTAGCTACCTACCTACAATACCAGGGGAATACAAACTAGAGTTGATGTTCAATGGAGAAGAACTCCCTGACAGTCCGTTCCACTTCAAGGTACCAGAACAGATCGACCTACGCAAATTGGTAGAGGTTAGTGGGTCAGGAATCACAGGCAAAGGAACGAGTGTCAACAATGAGGCATTCATTATTGTAGATTGTTCAAAATCTGGAGTAGGAGAGGTTACTGGTTTCATTGAAACACCTTCAGGAGCGATTGAAAAACTTACCTTTTCGATATCGTCCGATTCTGCGACCAGTACATCAAGTTACATCCCGTTGAGTACAGGTTTGTACAATGTAACAGTGGAATACAATGGAAAGAGTGTCACAGATCAATCGATTGCAGTTCATTTCTCTGGCGATGTAAATAAAGTTAAGGTCAGTGGATCTGGGGTCACTGGTGAAGGTGCTAAGGTGGGAAATCCTGCTAAAATCATTGTTGATTGTTCGGACTCAGGAGTCGCTCCGATTACTGGTAGTGTTAAATCGCCATCGGGCAAAAAAAAGGACATTGAATTCAAATCAACTGAAGACCCCAATGTTTTCGAGGGTGCATACCAACCCGAAGGTGCTGGAGAACATGAAGTGGCCATTAATTTCGACAATCGTTCCTTGCCCAAATCTCCCTTTAAAGTACCGATAAAAGATGCCAGTAAAGTCAAAGTCAGTGGGCCCGGTGTTGATGGTAAAGGAGTCAATGTTGGTGTACCAGCTGAAATAATAGTAGATTGCTCTGATTCTGGTGTAGCCCCGATAGCAGATAAAGTCACCACTCCTTTGACTGACATTGGTGACCACAAAGCTGAGATTGGAGGTGAACCTGTGGAGATAGAACTGGATGCTGGGTTACTTGCTGAAATAACAGTAAATTCTGGTGTACCCCTAGCAGCTAAAGTCACCACTCCTTCTGGCGATACTAAAGACATTAATTTTAAACCTAAAGCACCTGGATCAAACGTATTCACCGGATCTTACACTCCTGACGACATTGGTGATCACAAAGTTGAGGTTGATTTTTATGGCGAACCCGTTGAGAACAGCCCATTCACAGCAAACATAAAGAACATCAACAAAGTGAAAATCAGTGGTCCTGGTGTAACTGGTGATGGAGTAGCTGTAGGCAAGCCAGCTAAGGTCATCGTGGACTGCTCTGATTCGGGTGTAGCTCCCGTTTGTGCCAAAGTAAAATCACCTTCTGGTAAAGTCGATGAGGTAGCGTTTGTAGCAACAGATGATAATCCCAATGTTTTCGAAGGATTTTATGAGCCTGAAGATGCAGGCCAGTATGAGTTAGCTATGGAATTCAATGATAAGCCACTTCCAAACAGTCCAGTAATTGTCCCAATTCGAGATATATTGAAAGTAAAAGTAAGTGGGTCAGGTATAACTGGTGAAGGAGCTCGTGTTGGTAAACCAGCTAATGTTATTGTTGATTGTTCGGATTCTGGAGTAGCTCCAATTACTGGTAGTGTTAAATCGCCATCGGGCAAAAAAGAGGATATCAAATTTAAACCTACTAAAGACCCGAACGTTTCCGAGGGTGTGTACCAACCCAAAGATTCCGGAGAATATGAAGTGGCCATTAATTTCGACAGTCATTCCTTGCCTAAATCTCCTTTTAAAGTACCAATAAAAGACACCAGTAAAGTCAAAGTCAGTGGATCCGGTATTGATGGTAAAGGAGCCAATGTTGGTGTACCAGCTGAAATAATAGTAGATTGCTCTGAATCTGTTGTAGCCCCAATAGCAGCTAAAGTCACCACTCCTTCTGGTGATACTAAGGATGTTGATTTCAAACCCAAAGCACCTGGATCGAACGTATTCACAGGATCTTACACTCCTGATGACATTGGTGATCACAAAGTCGAGGTTGATTTCGATGGTGAACCCGTTGAGAACAGTCCATTCACAGCAAACATAAAGAACATCAACAAAGTGAAAATCAGTGGTCCTGGTGTAACTGGTGATGGAGTAGTTGTAGGCAAATCAGCTAAAGTCATCGTGGACTGCTCTGATTCGGGTGTAGCTCCCGCTTGTGGCAAAGTAAAATCACCTTCTGGTAAAGTCGACGAGGTAGCATTCGTAGCAACAGATGATAATCCCAATGTTTTCGAAGGATTTTATGAGCCTGAAGATGCAGGCCAGTATGAGTTAGCTGTGGAATTCGATGATAAGCCACTACCAAACAGTCCACTGGTTGTCCCAATTCGAGATATATCGAAAGTGAAAGTAAGTGGATCCGGTATAACTGGTGAAGGAGCTCGTGTTGGTAAACCAGCTAACGTTATCGTTGATTGTTCGGATTCTGGAGTAGCTCCAATTTCTGGTACTATTAAGTCGCCATCAGGCAAAAAAAAGGATATCAAATTCAAACCAACTGAAGATCCGAATGTTTTTGATGGTGCATATGAACCAGAAGGTTCTGGAGAACATGAAGTGGCCATTAATTTCGATAACTGTTCCTTGCCCAAATCTCCCTTTAAAGTACCGATAAAAGATGCTAGTAAAGTCAAAGTCAGTGGGCCCGGTGTTGATGGTAAAGGAGCCAATGTTGGTGTACCAGCTGAAATAATAGTAGATTGCTCTGATTCTGGTGTAGCCCCAATAGCAGCTAAAGTCACCACTCCTTCTGGCGATACTAAGGATGTTGATTTCAAACCCAAAGCACCTAGATTAAACATATTCACAGGGTCTTACACTCCTGACGACATTGGTGATCACAAAGTCGAGGTTGATTTCGATGGCAAACCTGTTGAGAGCAGTCCATTCACAGCGAACATAAAGGACATCAACAAAGTGAAACTTAGTGGTCCTGGTGTAACTGGTAATGGAGTAGCTGTAGGCAAATCAGCTAAAGTCATCGTGGACTGCTCTGATTCGGGTGTAGCTCCTGTTTGTGCCAAAGTAAAATCACCTTCTGGTAAAGTCGACGAGGTAGCATTCGTAGCAACAGATGATAACCCCAATGTTTTCGAAGGATTTTATGAGCCTGAAGATGCAGGCCAGTATGAATTAGCTATGGAATTCAATGATAAGCCACTTCCAAACAGTCCAGTAATTGTACCAATTCGAAATATATCAAAAGTGAAAGTAAGTGGATCAGGTATAACTGGGGAAGGAGCTCGTGTTGGTAAACCAGCTAATGTTATCGTTGATTGTTCGGAATCCGGAGTAGCTCCTGTTGCAGTGAAAGTCAAAGATCCCTCAGGGAACGAGGAAGATGTTCATGTCCTTCCAAAATCAGGTCGCCCAAACGTTCTTGAAGGAGCTTATTTTCCTAAAGAGCCTGGTTTTTACGAAGCTGAAGTGAAGTTCGATGATGAGCCAGTTCCAGACAGTCCATATAAAGTAGGCATTGGTAAACCCGAGAACGTTCGTATCGGCGGAGATGGTTTGGATAAAGCATTCGTTGGTGAGGATAATGTTATTGATGTGTTTACTGAAGGTGCTGGTCCGGGAGATATCAGTGCTAAGTTCGATGGTCCACCAAGAGCTGTTCCTGTCATTGAGAGAGTTGAAAAAGTCGATGAAGACCATTATCAAGTACACTACAGTCCCCAAGATGCTGGTGTTTACAACTTATCGATTTACCAAAACGATTTTTCTTGTCTCGATAATGAACCGTTAAGTTTCTCAGCAGTGGACTTGAATAAGATATACGTAAATGGACCAGCAATTGAAGCAAAACCATTAATTTCGACAGAGACATATTTTAAAGTCGGTACAACTGATATCTCAAACGGTAATGGAATCATCCAGCATGAGGACTTCTCAATATCCATTACAGATGCTTCTGGTACTCAATTGCCACATGAAGTTCAAACTTTAGATGAGAAAGCATTCAAAGTAGCATTCACTCCTGTGGCTTCCAGTGCTGACCACTCTATTACTATTTCGTATGCCGGACGCAGTCTAAAGGGTTCACCATTTTCTGTCGTAACACAGTCACCTCCCTCTCCTGTTGGGCCTGATGATCGTGTGACTCCACCAATCAATGATGACCCACTTGAAATCAGCTTTTACCCCAGTGATAATGCAGTTGTGAATCGCAAAGAAGCATTTGCAATACGATTACCTGATGATAAAATCTCTCTCAATGGGAATAATGAGGCTGTCGTTTCCATGACCGGACCTGGTGATGTTGATATTATAAGTCAAGTACAGGAAGATTGTGTGTGTACAGTTACGTATATAGCGTCCATGGCTGGAACATACCAAATAGATGTCAAGATCCACGATCAAGACATTAGATATAATGTACAAGTAAACGAAGCTCCCTCTACGACTGAGGTAACACCATCAGCGACTGCACAGCAGCTGTACAGAAACCCTCCCAATGTTAATCACCGATACAGTATTGTTCCACCCCTACACATAGCGGCCTTGGTGTTTCTCATGGGACTCATGGACAAGGCAGCATTTTTATGATAAACTTTTTTTTAATCATCTAATAAAAGTTTATTATTCATTATTTTTTTAAATCCCCATTATAGTTATAAATAATTAGTCAATAATAATAAACATAATATTAGTCTTTAATAATTATTAATCATTAATAATTCATTAATTTTTAATAGCTGATGATATTATGGGGGGGTAAAGGTTACTGTATCATTAGAGTGAGCTATGATAACAGTATACTGTAGTAATACATTAATTGCTATGTGTTCTATACTGCCATACACATATAGACTATGCCTTATTGGCATATAAAGCTGATTAATAAACCATTCAACGTATGCCATGCTCAACCTTTAGTTATACTGATCATTCTGTCAGCGTCAGGGAAAGGCTCACACGTACACTGAAATGCCTTATATCTCTGCTGTAAAATTGCTCAAATAAGTACCACTATTTGTGACTGAATTGGGAAACATAACAATGAATCTTTAGTTCCGATATTCTATTATCCAATGGTATGTACAGCAAAGTTGAATGATATGCAATAGAACACAATATTCGCATTAATGACAAACAGCATAGACAAGACAAATTAATGCAAAATGACATTTATTATATATAGTATGTTCCTTTATCTGGCTAGCTAGCCCAGTCCAGTACACAGACGATCTAACATATATTGGTTTGTTGCCTGACTAACCGGACCTGCTCCCCCTCTCCCCTCTTGGCATCACTGCACCATTCCAATCCTCTTAGTCAAGTATAACCAGTGTTGTTACACTGTAATCATAAACTATTTCTGTGGTTTTGGCAGTAATACTCACTAGTCACAGTGTCTATTAAATACCATAGTGTGAAGGTAGTGTACAGGCAAGATATATAAAGTGAATGATCTACTCTATACGTCTCACTACAACTCAGTGACCAGATAGATTACTCGTTTTTCCAGCTAAATCCAGCTATCATCTTTCATCGCTCAAAATGTAAGCTAAGATGCCCGTCAGTGGCCTCTGTATGTGTTTGTGTGTGTGGGGCTGGTATGCTTTGAGCTCTATTCAGCAGTAATAGTGCGTTTCCTATTCAGCTTTATTGAAATTACATTAAAAAAAATAATAAATGAAATCGTCTAAAATTTCCATAATATCCTCGAGTCATATTAGCATAATACTAAAGTATTCTTATAAAAGAGTAAGCATCGATTGACTGTTCTTATAGTCAAATTATATCGCTGTCTTCAATCATTCATATTCTAGGTCCGAAGCATCAGCAACAGAAGACATGGATCCTGAACTTGACGCCCAGTGGAAAAAAATCCAGGAGAAAACCTTCACAAGATGGGTGAACGAGCAACTGAAGGTACAGAAGGTCGCTGTACAGAGCCTGGCTGACGATTTCAAGGACGGTGTGCTACTATTGGTGCTCCTGGAAGTCCTATCCCATAAATCAGTTGGAAAGTACAACAAGAAACCCAGAATGCTGGCTCAAAAGTCAGAAAACCTGGAGAAGGCCCTGTCTTTCATAACAAAGGAAGAAGGCATACGTCTAGTAAACATAGGTCAGTCAGTAAAACATATGCAGGAGATAGTGTGATGAGTGTAAGTCCCCAGCCACCCCCTCCCTGTATAACTGACAGCTATGCCAATCATTGAATGAGCCTGTGGTTGAGTGTGTACAGTGGGTTAGTGTGAGTTAAATAATGCAGAACAGCACTTACGTACATACAACAGCAGAAGTAACACCTGCAAAAAAAAAATGGTTTAAGTTCTTTCTGTTTCTATAGCTATATACATGCCTACCATGATGCAGTGCCAAGTACAAATAGTAAAGCATTATTCTAATATGGAGCCTGTTATTATTGTTGTTGTGTATACATGATTGTTCTCTTATGTACTCGACAAATAGTCTAGCACATTAACGAAAACAAGAGGGTTGCATACCTTTCTTATTGAGGTTGTATAGCAATCTATTCACTTGTTGAGCAAATGATGACAGTTACTAGTTCCCATAATGACGCTGGCTACACTGAGCATGTGTATATTACGTGTTAGTGATTCCAAGACTAACAAAACTAGCAGGGCATATTCGTGTTTTGCTAATGTTCAAATGGTGTTAATCAGTGTTTATAGCTTCCATGGCAAAACTTGTGAACGAAACAAGATAATGTGGTCAAGCATTATATATTCAGTTCCTCTTGATCAATTCGAATTCGATCAATGCTAGGAATTTCATTTTTTGTTGCATAACTGAAGCTATATACACGTGAAATAAGCCATAAATGCTCCCACTAGAAGCCTATATGTGTGTGTCTAATTAGTTGGTACAGATTACAGGGGAATACCACATTGACCACTGCTATACACAATAGACATGGTCTCTGGTTTCACTCACTAGTTGTGGGCTAAAAGCATCATAGACCAACTGACCTCAGAATAACGTCATTGATTAGTTAGTAGTTTAGGACCCCTGATTCATCATTATAGTAAAAATACAGGCTAAACTCAGCATCACATCATTGTACTGTATAATTTGTACATATTTGACTTTAATGTCCTTTGACTATAACTGATATCAGTTTATATATACTACAGGCTGCAGGCATATGAGCTTGTATACAAGCAACACATATACACGTACATAAACATATCCCTTTGATGTCAAATACAGGTGCTGGTGATATCATTGAGGCCAATCTGAAGTTGATCCTTGGACTGGTGTGGACTCTGATCCTTCACTACCAAATCAGCTTGGGCTTTGAAATCGATGACGATGAAGGAGGAAGGCCTAAGAAATCAGGAAAACAAGCCTTATTGGAATATATTCAAGTGAGCAGTTTGTTGCAAAGTAAACAATAATTACCCATCAGTAAATGATATCTTACGATGTGAACGGTCGCTGACTGTTAATTTTGACAGTCATCATTGACATCATTCGACCCTACTATTATAGTAGTGTTATTGTTTTTTTACTACCTGAATTTCATTGTGATGGAATTTCCAACCTTATTGCATATCATCTGCATATCTGCATCACTATGCTTGAAATGATAGCTATGATCACATAGCTACTGGTGCGTGTACTATGATGTCAGCCAATACCTATGCAAACTCATTGTGCTATGATAATCAGCTTTGTGTACTGCTAGTTGACAAGAGATACTCCCTGTAACTCGATAATGTTATTGTATGTATTGTGGTTTGTGTAGGGGGGGAAAGAGTATACAGTATATGCAATATCAGTAGTTATAGTCACACACAAGCATAGTGTGTATGTGTGTGAGTATAGATCCATCAGCATATGCATGTTTGTGTGTGTTAAGTTGTTTTGCTTCCCTGTTCGTGGAATAAAATTTCCATAGTCTTCACTGTCTCTTAACTTAAATTAAATGAACACACTTATAGCCGGAACACAGTTACAGCCGGAACGCATGATTCAATATGTCTTTTCTTCCTTCATTCCTTTGGTGTTTGAAATTAACTAAATAAGGAAATTTTGGCAATACATTACAGCATTATGAGGAGGTTATGATAGCTGTAGCGATGGCCGTGCGTGTGTTTACTACAGTGTTTGGTATTCTGTTTTTGCTATCGCAGTTAATGAGCTGAAATTAGCTGTAAACCACATCAATATGTCCGTGAAATTCCAGCAATAACAAGAAAATTACTGGAGTAACAAAAACACACAGTAAATACTGTGCCAGCTTGAAGCCTATATTAGAAAACTTCATTTCATGTGTGCACATCTTCTCTTTTATCAAAAGCTTTGACTGCCCTGCCTGACAAGGCTGTACTGTAGTGACTTGAATCATTTCACTTGATAGCTTTTTGACTTCTCACAGCAGCTGTAATAATTGTGTGGATTGACCACATCATTAGCTCATTGTAAAATCTCACACCATATGAAGTGTCACATTCACAACTAGAGTTCCTGAGTTACAGCTGGAACATGTAATACACATACCAGAAGCTTTAATAATACTAATTAACGTTTGTATATTTAATTTGTATAAAGTTTCACATTTTATGACGAAAACTTTTTTTTCTTTGTTATAACAGAAAAAGATTCCTCACAAGAACATCAAAAACTTCACAACCGATTGGAACGATGGCACGGCCGTGGCTGCCCTGGTGGACGCCCACGCACCCGGATTATGTCCCGAGGCGGACTCCATGGATCCGAATGATGCTCTACAAAATGCAACTCACGCCATGAAACTAGCTGACGACTGGCTAGGAGTACCTCAGGTAATGTACAGTATACATATATAGGATGATTCAGTCATTGATGACGTATATACACCTATTAACCAAATATTTCTCATGCCTACTTTTAACAACCTGATTTTACCATGTACCGAATAAAGTAACAGCTGGATTGACATACTTTTAATTAAAGCATTCATAATTAATGAAATTGAATGGTTGACTTAATTAACCAATTAACTTTATGATTTCATGTCAATAGTTAAAAGCATTTGAAAAATTTTGTTTTTTTTTTGTTTTATACGAGTATAATTATTACTGATATGTGTATTATAATTATACAGGTACTAGGACCTGAAGACATGACTAATCCTCATGTTGATGAGCTCAGTATGATGACCTACCTCTCACAGTTTCCTGAAGCTGAGCTCAAAGAAGGCGCACCGATTGGGAAAGGGACGGACATATCGAAGGTCAAAGTCAGTGGACCTGGGGTTACTGGTGAAGGTGCTAAGGTGGGAAGTCCTGCTAAAATCATTGTTGATTGTTCGGACTCTGGAGTCGCTCCGATTACTGGTAGTGTTAAATCGCCATCGGGCAAAAAAGAGGATATCGAATTCAAACCAACTGAAGACCCAAACGTTTTCGAGGGTGCATACGAACCTGAAGGTGCTGGAGAACATGAAGTTGCCATTAATTTTGACAATCGCTCTTTGCCCAAATCTCCCTTTAAAGTACCGATAAAAGATGCCAGTAAAGTCAAAGTCAGTGGGCCCGGTGTTGATGGTAAAGGAGCCAATGTTGGTGTACCAGCTGAAATAATAGTAGATTGCTCTGATTCTGGTGTAGCCCCAATAGCAGCTAAAGTCACCACTCCTTCTGGTAATACTAAGGATGTTGATTTCAAACCCAAAGCACCTGGATCAAACGTATTCACAGGATCTTACACTCCTGACGACATTGGTGATCACAAAGTTGAGGTTGATTTTGATGGTGAACCCGTTGAGAACAGTCCATTCACAGCAAACATAAAGGACATCAACAAAGTAAAAATCAGTGGTCCTGGTGTAACTGGTGATGGAGTAGCTGTAGGTAAGCCAGCTAAAGTCATTGTGGACTGCTCTGATTCGGGTGTAGCTCCCGTTTGTGCCAAAGTAAAATCACCTTCTGGCAAAGTCGACGAGGTAGCATTCGTAGCAACAGATGATAATCCCAATGTTTTCGAAGGATTTTATGAGCCTGAAGATGCAGGCCAGTATGAGTTAGCTGTGGAATTCGATGATAAGCCACTACCAAACAGCCCAGTGGTTGTCCCAATTCGAGATATATCGAAAGTGAAAGTAAGTGGATCAGGTATAACTGGGGAAGGAGCTCGTGTTGGTAAACCAGCTAATGTCATCGTCGATTGTTCGGATTCTGGAGTAGCTCCTGTTGCAGTGAAAGTCAAAGATCCCTCAGGGAACGAGGAAGATGTTCGTGTCCTTCCAAAATCAGGTAGCCCAAACGTTTTTGAAGGAGCTTATTTTCCTAAAGAGCCTGGTTTTTATGAAGCTGAGGTGAAGTTCGATGATGAGCCAGTTCCAGACAGTCCATTTAAAGTAGGCATTGGTAAACCCGAGAACGTTCGTATCGGCGGAGATGGTTTGGATAAAGCATTCGTTGGTGAGGATAATGTTATTGATGTATTTACTGAAGGTGCTGGTCCGGGAGATATAAGTGCCAAGTTTGATGGTCCACCAAGAGCTGCTCCTGTCATTGAGAGAGTAGAAAAAGTCGATGAAGACCATTATCAAGTACACTACAGTCCCCAAGATGCTGGTGTTTATGATATAGACGTATGCTTCAATGGATTCCCAGTTGAGGACAAGCCACGAAAGGTACCAACGGTTGATCTCTCCAAGATCGAAGTCACAGGGCCTGGAGTGAAATCTGGCAATCCAGCAAAAGGGGAAACTTATTTCAATTTCGATGCTCGAAGGGCCGGTGACGCTGACATGGATGTGACCGTAACTGATCCTCATGGTGGAGTACTTCCTCTGTGTATAGAGCCATTGGAGAAGAACGCATACCGAGTTAAATACACTCCAGAAGAAGAAGGTGATCACGTAGTTGCTATCAAATATGGTGGCCGTGATCTTAAGGACTCACCCTATAATATCACGGTTGATGAGCCGGGTTATGTTAAGTGTACTGGTGAAGGTTTGTCGCATGCTGTGGCCAAGGAGAAGGCGTATTTCGAAGTAGATGCAACTAAAGTAGGTCCTGGTTCACTGGGCCTGGGAATGGAAGGCCCAATGGAAATTACAGACGTTCTTGTTGAACCTGGTGATGAAAATGGCAAATTCAAGGTGTCCTACTCCGCCCCCATGCCCGGGAAATATAGCATAGTTGTGAAGTTTAATGATGAAGAAGTACGCGATTCCCCATTCGCAGTTACGGTGGATAGTGGGCGTGGCAAACCTGATGCCAACAAGTGCATCGTAACAGGTATCGAAAGTGGAGAGAGCTTCCAAGTGGATTGTAGCCAAGCCGGGGGTACAGGTCTACTGGAAGTAGGCGTGGCTGGCTCGGATGTTCCCGCTGATTTTGTTCAAGTGAAACATCTTGGAGAGTATAAGTTTGATGTTTCGTATCACATATCTACTCCTGGGGAAACAACCATCATCGTAAAGTGGCATGGGGAACATCTCAACGGGAGTCCATTCACAATAATCACAGAATAAAGTAACTGCTACACTTTAATATTAGTCTATAACTATTAATTCTTCATTGATTTTTCATTGTTTGTGATTTTATTCAGCCAATTTAGGCTGTACGTTTTTTTATTATACATCTTAGTGACAGTATATAATTTTCATTGATCAGTAATCTATTGTGTATTTAGGAAAATAAATCATTCAATTACAAATGAATTAGTTATTATAATTTTCTTTTTTCTGTACTTAGTTGTTTCTTTGAAAAAGAAATCATTTAAAATAATTCATGTTTAAATCTTCGTATGGCGTACAACCATGCAGCCACACCCATCACTTTATTAGTAAACAATATAGCAGGAGTGGCTCACTGTGTACACAGCTTGGGTACGTCATTCCTACTCGTGCTCTCTGAGAATGGTTGGAGAACATTACAAATATTCGTGAGCACAGTTTAACTGGGTATTAATGATAATGATTAGAATAAACATGTCGAAAGCCTGAGATACAAAAATAAACAGCTTAGTCTATAAATGTGATACTATTACACAGTCTGATACAGGGAACATAGCTACATTAACCATGCCAATTTGTTGATCAGCTAGCTAAAGTTCGTCATCAGATACATCCTGGGGGCCAAGCTTTGTGAATACTCGACTCTTTTTGTTCCTCAATCTTAGAGAGTGTGGCCAATAACAGAAATACACCAACTGTGGTGAGCAGAAGGGAAAAAAAGAGCAATAATTTATCAAAAAGATCATAATTACGTTAATAAAAAAAAACATTCACCGAACCACATCATACACTATGCACACTGAGTTACAGTGCTCTGTGTGCACTAAGTTATTTGTACTGTTGAAGGAATCAAAGTATGAAATGTATTAAAACAAGCGTATTTGGACACATGGAAATAATTTTAAGTGCAACAAATTTCTTCAATTCAGGCAATTTGTGCAAAAATAAATGGAAAAGAAAATCTTCACGACGTACTCACAGATCACAAATATATCCCACCCACTAACTCACATATATTACAAACATGAGGACCATAAAGAATATCTGAGCAGACAACCACTGGAGGATAGATTGCAATTCCCCATCCTTTAAAACATGGTTTAATACTGGTGGTGTTGTGGTTCCGGCTTCACCCTATGAATACAATCAATAGATATCACAAAAAGCAAACAATACAGTAGAGAGCTACTCTAATGTAGACATATATAATTGGATCAACATAAAATGTCCAAATTACAGAGGTGTTATCAAAACAAGGATCAGGAACTATCCTTGTTTTACAGGTGTAACTGAAGTACTTACCTCTACCATACTAGCTTACCAGATATAGAAAAGGAAAATATGCTTACGCTATTGCAGTGGAAAAGTGGGCATGTGTAGGTAACAATTATTGTTCCCACGGGTATAGCATGAGTGGACACAAGTTATGAACTAGCTGTTGATATATTCCCATAGTACATACTACGTAGTATTGTAACAACACACACACATATACCGTAAACATTGAAATTTTCAAGTGGCTTTTATTTCACTAAAAATGGTGTTTGAGTAGTATAGAAAATATTTGCGGATTAAATTTTGCAAAAATATTCAATAGCGAATTATTAACCACATGAAATTATGAACTACATGCATGTAACTAAAGATCAAACAGATATAGTTATAATAAAACAATATTTCACGAATAAAAATTTCACGATTTTGGTTCAATAGCGAATATAGCGAAAATTAATACACTGTGAAAATTTCAACATTTACGGTATATGTAGCCTATGCTATAACAGTATAAGTGTGCTTTTTTTTACCTGGTTAGTTTTCAGTATTTCGATCTCATCCGATCTGTAGTGCTGGAATCCCTTTATACAGACCATGTATAACACCATACCCAATAAAGACGCAGCAAAGGATAGGAAAAATACAACAGATGATACGGTTGTCTATAAGGCATTGAGTTAAGGGGAATTGAACGAAAAAGTAGACTGATGTATGTATCAGTCAATACAGTCACTAAACCTACATAGGCTTTAGTTTTATATTAATGGGTGTGGTCAGTCTACTAAGGATACAAGGAACGCTGTAATGAACTGAAGTCGTATCCTATTCTGACACAATATGTCCAGCAATGCTGAGAACATGGCAATACCATATACACCACAGAGCAGGTATTGAGGTAGATAGGTGGAAATCAGCCATTTTCCAATGAAAGATAACATGGTGTGTTTCAAGAGGAGCTCTTGGGTAGTCTCCTGAAGTATTGAGATATTTCCCGACTTGAACTGTAGGAAACTAGAATGGAAAAGTATCAGCACTGAAATTAACATGAAGTAAAGGAACTGAATTTAACCTCTAACTCAACCAAATGTTGCATCACACCCACTTTGATATACTTAACCACACCCACTTAGACTATATACGTACATAATACGATTACTCAAAACCTATGTATTGAAATGTTAAGAATACTTTAGGTTTCACTACTAAGCCACTAAAGCAGGTATGCTAACTAGATTACTAATAGCACAAATCTAACTGATTCTTATTTTTATTGACTACTGCAAACACAAATTAACCTTTTGAATATCTCAACGGAGTGCACTACGAGACAGATTGTATATCCTAACCACGTAACTGCACAAGCCACGATAACTCCAATGATTCCAGAACACAAAGAGCAATTGTTTGATTTACCAGTCGCCATGACACCTGTTTTTGGCGACTTTTTTTGCCTGAATTGCCTCCTTAGCAAAAATAAACAAAAAAAAAAAAAAGAAATAAAAAAATAGAAAAAAAAAGCAGTGACTGCGCATGCGCATTAAGCTCAAGATGGTGGAAAAGCACATGGCACTGTGACATAAAGCAACGTTAGCAAACACGTGTTTTTGATTTCCCTCAAAGTCGAAGACTACTGTACTAAATAGAAGTTCTTTGCTTGAGGACTGATGATGTGGGAGACTTTGTCTCTATGGTATATATTTTTTTGTTTGATTTCAAAGATGCCGAGCTTATGAAAAGCTCTGGTCTTTAGATTCAGAAAGATTGTCTCTTTCAAAACGTAGGTAACTTTTTTTTTTTTTTTTTTTTTGTGATTCTTGTTTATTTGATAGCAACTAAAGTTTCATTGGTACTGTTTCTGTGTACCATTGACGTTCCCGTTGCTTATATTATACTAATGCCATTAATATCCTACTATGTTTTATAGCAAACGTTGCATTGTAGGACGCTTGGGCAGTAACATTTTATAATACTGAATAACATTATTATTGCTGCTGTACTTCTCTCTTTTTATGTTTTGTGTTTTAATCATTTTTAGGACATGCTACAAGGAATGGTCTATCCAGAACTGAACACATTTAAAGATGATTAAAGCTGCCAGAGTTGGGTATGTAAGTAAAAAGACAATTTATTTTAAGCAAGTCGCTATGATGATTGATTTACCGTCCTGCTGTCTGAGTAATACTGATGACAGCGTAATCTCCATGGCTTTTGTCTGAGCACTTGCTTGAGTTTTCAGTTTAGTAAAATTGTGTAATGTCCATTTAGATAATAGGGAATCCTTTGTTAATGAGGTGCATTACTTGGGTGTTCTGCATTAGATACATGTACATTACCCTTTATCAATTAGGTAGATGTATGTACCCTTTATTGTATGTTCTATGTACTTTTACATAGATATCCCTCCTGTGTTACAGTAAAGGAGTTGTGCTTCCATTCAAGTAAGTATTTGTGCTTTCATTTGATATTTAAAGCAAGTCGCTATGATGATTGATTTACCGTCCTGCTGTCTGAGTAATACTGATGACAGCGTAATCTCCATGGCTTTAGTCTGAGCACTTGCTTATGAGAATAAGAAAAAGAAAACTAAATAATTGTTGACTTTTTTTTTTGTTTAGGTAAATGACATCTTAGCAGATTTAGAAGCTACACATATTGGTAAGCTATTTTAGTCTTAACTGTATCCCCCCCCCCCCTCTCTCTATATACGCCTATATATTAGATACAATGTTCTTGTAGCAATCGAGCAGCTATTATTGTTACTTAATTCAGTGTATCAATGATAATATAGAGGTTGCTTATATTGAACTAGTGTGTTTGAATAACCCATACTGTCTTGCTTTTATAGCAATAGTGGCAGTATGGGATGCCTGTGCATTAACAGTATCTGAGCAATGATGGATGGTACCGTCCACCCTGATGTCTCTCCCCCTATTGTTTTTCCAAGTGTAGCAGTAATCAAAGCAATACTTTGTGAACTGCTAGATGTCAGAAGGAGTCGAGTCCCTGGTATACAGGTCAGACTGTATTTGACACAGCATGAGGTCTATAAAGCAATTTGGGTATGAAGAACACCCCAGCGCTGAGCTCGCAATATAGCATTAAAACTTTGTTTCTATGTTGACTATGTGGCATTTATAGTGCTCTTTTTTTAGGTTTTGAAGAAATGGGCTTTGAGAAATCTATTGATTCCATTGGATGAAGTAACCTAAGCAGAAATCATAAAGGTGAGGATTCCTTTTTGACCTTTCTTTTCTCTTCAATGACCTTTCACGACTGCCAGTTCCCACAATTGGCCAATGCCAGATGCCTCTTGTGTAGTAATGTCGTGTATAGTATATATGGGTGCCCTTTACTGTGCATTTATAGTGCTTCCATTTACACAGTTGATGTGAATGACAATGGGGTGATGACACAGCTGGTAGGCACCTACACTAGCCCTCTTTATACAAAACTGACCTTTTACACTTGCCTTTGTTAGCCTTTTAGCTATTTTTCACTTTTTTTTTGCAGTTGAACAAAGTGGCACATTAGTGACATTGCCTCTGTCACTTTAGAGTCTTACCCATTTGGCAGCCTACAGGTACAGTACTAAGGTATGAAACTGACATTAGTTTTTTTTAATATCCCTGTGAAGACTAAAAGATGACGAGCCTGAAATAACTGGTTAAAACTGGTTGCGTCAACTGGTCAAACTGGTTGTGTTGATCAATTCGAGGCATTTGTCTGAGGGTGCATCATTAAGTTTTTTTTTTTTTTTTGTAAGTATATACATTTACTTTTAAGATCATTGTTGGTTTGTTCTCCATTCTAATTTAGTCATATTCGTCAAAGGATGCTCTTACTTTCATAATAAGTTGAACAGGTAACTAAGTATAAAATATACAAGTTTATTTGGTTATCTTTAAAGTGTTTTTTAATGATGAGAATATCACGACGGTCTTCTTAATCATTTAATTGATGAAATTATGTGATACTGAAATACATGTGTAATTAAATTTAGCTCTAAAGTCAAATCGACAGTGTTTGATAAACAATTTTTTTTGTTTTTATTTCAGGGGCGAAGAATGCTTGTACAGTTTCCATGACTTTGTCAAACGGGTTGTTGGCTCACTTTTACTGTATTAATGCAGGCAAGTTGCCTATGATTACTTGTACCGTTGTACTTATTATTATGGTGTGTAAAGGGTTAAGTTATTATTGCTGTGATATAATCGCAGGGGTCCTGAACTGGTTTGAATGTGGGCCAGTGACTCCATTATTGAGTTTAGTAGGTGACTGGTGACTATGGTTACTAGCTCACTGAAAACGCTTGGGAGTTGATTTGCTAATTATGAGCTCATTATTTTAAAACTTAATGTTAGATCATTCAATTAATACATTATTATGTGTTTTGACTGTTTTTCAATGCAACTATTTTCCAGATTAAACCTAGAGGAGCATAGCCTGATAGTGCTAAAGGACACTTGACAGTATTGAACCTGATTGAAGTGCTAAGATGTTAATTTTAGTTAATTGGTCTATTTATGATGGCAATATTTCTTTTTGTTTGGCTTTGATAAAAAAAAATGAAACAATTACTAAGACATCAACATGAAAGGAAGGGTGTGACTAAACTGACTTGGATGAGCATATGTTTGGTTAACTTGGTTTACTTTAGATACATGCATCCAGTATTCCTGAAATTAAACAATAAGACGATAGAGAATCAGTTCCTTTATTTGATTGTAAAAGGGTGTGTGGACTGGTATAACTAGAATAACTCTACATTATGAAGTGCATGTATATATATATAACAGTGTATAATGATTGACATGTTCACAAATCGTCATCATCTGGGTCATCAACATCAGCGATATTTGAGAGGAGGTGTCTCTCCACCCTCTTCCTGTATCGCAGAGAGTGGGGCCAGTAACAGAAATACACACCCTGCAGTGTATAAACAGACAGGACAAGATAACATATAGTACAGATCAACAGATATAGATCTATATTGATTCCCAGTAGCTTACGTAAAGTCCAAGCATTACTCCAATGCATATCATGAAGGTGTTGGCCCATACTGCAATGATTTTGATTTGCTTCTTGACTCCGCCCATAATATGGTCATGGCTAATAGGACCATCATCAGGACTGTATCCACTTCCCGCTGGTTCCTAAAAAATACAAAATAATCACTTACAACTGAAAAACATTAGTAGTATAGCTCCTGCATGAATGAATCATACAAAGGGGTGGGGCTAGGGTCACGCAGTACATAACACTTGCTTCTTAGTCTGGGGACCCACCCATTCACAACAAGGAATGGTCTGGCAACATGTGTATTCTAAATTCATCCCGGTAGCAAGATTTCTGCTACCTTTATTGATGTTGCCGAAAAGGGGTGGGGCTCGGTGATGTTTATATGCAAAGATCAAAAAATAATTAAATTTTTCTAGTTCCATTGAGATAAGCATGGAATTGCATGCTGCCAGATCATTTAACATTGCGAATGGGCTTGTCCCCAGACTACTCAGTTGCTGCTGATTCAAGAGCCACACCTAAACAATTGTTTATCTTACTATACAACAACTTAAAGCATTAGAGCTGGTCAAAGTGTACTTGAAATAGTCATACAGGTACTGATTAAACTGAATAGTATAGTGGAGTGAAGGCAGCAAGTATGATAGGCTTCATATCATTATTTGACACATGCATCATGTGACTTCCTCTCATGACAAAAACACATTGTTACCTCGGTTTCTGCAACATGAACAAACGTCATCAATGTTATGTTCACAAACAAGGTAAACCCAGCTGCAACAAGGAAAGCTATCGATACAGCATTGATCTGAAAGAGGAAACATATACACACTGTTAAGGAAACTGTCAGTAATTCCACAACAACAGTGATAAATTGTTAGTTTCAATGTAACATGCATAATGCATGCATGGTAAGCTAGTCTAATATCTATAGGCCTGGAATAAGGGGCAACAAATTGGGACGTATATAAATTCAAGTGTATTGCCCTCTATCAATAGCTTGTCCTATCGCCTTCTGGAGTTTACAATAACATTGTAAACTGCTTGTGGGATTGAAAGTCTCCTTTGTTGAAAGGCTTATCATATATATACTGTGCAGAGATCTATAATGGAGTGTCTACTGACTATTGCTACACAATAAAACCCAATGGATATTATTAGTTTGATAGGATACGTATGATGTTGTAAGGAAATGTATCCTGCGATTGTTTTTGGAAAGTATGTCAACAAGGAAGGCCGAGATAACCAGCATGAATAGTATGGCCGTAATGGCTTGAGGGATCATCAAGAATGCCACAGTTTCTTTTGCTAATGGAGAACGATGGACCTCATCAGAAGCATACCTGTATGGAAATAATTGACAGACATACACTGATCACTATGGTGGTTAGATAGCCCGGCTTAGTCTCATGGAGCCAGATATACCATGCAGCTGGAGGCTCTGGTGGCATGACTGTATTAATTTTGTTTAAGTATCACCTTGCATTTGGTGATACTTGAGGCACTTGAACCACTTAAATACGATCACTTGCTAATCACATGAAAATGGCGGCACTTTCTGTGTGTAGCGTGCATAATGGAACTCTAGTGGTGGAAGAGAATGAGGCAAGCGATTCAACTGAGATGTTTCATACAACTTATTCCACTAGCTTTGCTCTGTGCCTCCACCACTAGCGTCTCCATCCCGCTAAAGATAGAAAGCGCCACCATTTTATGCAGTTAGTAAGTGACGTATTTAAATGTTTCAAGTGATACTTGAACAAGATTAATACGGTCATGTCACCAGACCCTTTCATGGCGGGTCTACCTCTGCAAGACTAAGACCAGCTAACGATAGCACTGTCAGATAGCTGGTATATAACAGTCAATATGTAATGTATAGTGATAGTCATCCAGCTGTTTGGCTTAGATATCATGTAGAAAAACAAGCAACTTCATTTAAAACACTAAGGGCTCAGCCAGCGTGCAGTAGTATAGTATAATACGACTATATAACCATAGTATATAGTGTATTCGAGTACTGTGTGTTCAGTTAGTCAATCGTATTGCATATGCTATTTAAACTATTTTATTACAGACCATACTATGCATGGTTTGCTATAATGTGCCCAGCCGCAGCACGGGCGTCTATATCAGCATGTATACTACTCGCCAAAATCATGGAGGCATTATTCACGTAGACAGTCTTGCCGGTAGTAATGAAAACAAAAACAACATAACGAACTGTAATAAAGTAATCAATTTGATTGTCGATATAGTAACCTAGCTAATCATGTACACTGATTGATGCAAGTATACGATCACTAACATGGAATTGATTCTACTGACTTCCTGAAAGCTATAGTGAGTTAATTTGATTGGCAGTGATCACATGTGTATAGTCTATTCATACAGTACAATAGACAGGGCCATGCAGCAAGCATAGACTACTGGAAGTGAGTTAGGGCCAATTGTAGTGAGTCAGTTACGGCTTCATGATTACTGACAACTTTGCATGCAAATTAGGTCTTATTACTCTACATGTAAGTAAAACTCCAAAAACTGACACCAAAGCAGGTTTCACGGTGACGGGCATTAGTTATACTTGTATGCATAATACTTTACAATTGTTGTGTATATAAAGTAGTGTCTAGTGTAATCTAATACTGATCTACAGCTGAGCTAACTTACTCATGCAAAACGTCTTTGCTGACTAGAATCAAGCATAGCACGTACACGCCCCAAGTGCATAGGCAAGACAGTAGATACACGAGAACGCCGAGAGATTTTTTGCCACTTGCCATTGCCGCCATGGATATAAAGAAGTCAGATTTCACACTACTGTCTTTCGCTTCAACAAGTAGAATAGCTCTCTTCCTGTCGAATGCAAATGAATGGGCTTTTATTCCCGGTCCACGTCAACCACCAATTATCGCCCACGTGCCACACCCATGTCTTCCTGTCTGCTGAGTATGCCCCTATTCAAATGGGTAATAATTAAAATGGTGGCCGTGAATAGCGTTTTGTCACAGTGCAAAAAAGGGGTTGGTTCATTATAAGCTGTGTGCTTGATTGTGGCGTGTACTTTTACAAAGAAAGGAACGGTCTCCATAGTCGAAAAGAACAAGGGGCCCGTATGTTTTATCTCTTTGTTGTTGAATTGAGAGTCTAATTCCGTTCCTGCTCGATTGCTGTTCCATAAGCGATCTGCTCCTCCGAGTGCTAACAGCCTATAAGCCTTCTTCAATCAGTGAACTGACCGAATTGTGTGACTTCTAAAATGTTGGACGAAGTAGCACCCGAGATACTCCTTATAGCTGGCTTGGGATCAATAGCGGTTTGCCTTTTGATGGTCCTAGTCTGGTTTGTATCCACGAGAGAGGAAAAGAACCAGAAAAAAGATTCAGAAGACAGAGAAAGTGATGGAAAGCTGAACAAGAAGAAGAGGCAACACGTTTCTCCTCGCAAGAAAAAGGAAACTGTAGCAAAGAGCGAAACAAACTCATCCAAGGAAGAAGTTACGGTGGACTTAACCAGCCAACAACCCCCAAAGTCGATACTGAAAGACATAAAACCTGAAGGCTCACCCAAGCCCCCACACCGTGTGGAGTTTCGCAAGGAAGTACCAAACGAGCCCAAACCGAGCACCTCTCGTGTCAACCCTCCCACGCCCCATCCACAGCAACAACCACGTCTGCCATCTGTACCTAAAGACCCATCCTCCACCTCCTCTCCTTCATCATCAGGTGAAGTAAAGGCAGCTAAAGCAACCGCTAAAGACGAGAAGAAACAAGCTCAACAGCCGCCATCGCAGCCCCAAACTAAACCCTCGGACACCAAACCTGCCCAGAAATCCAAGCCTAAACCAGCGGACGCCCCTGTACCTCATCGTACCTCCTCTCCTTCATTAGAACAGCCAACACCTGCTGTTACTACCAACAAAAGGAAGCCCAAGTCAAAGCAAGTACCCACTAATGAAGGTATGTAGATAATAAAGAAATTATTGTTTAAGATTTCAGCTAGTAGAATTTTTTCTTCGGCCTTTTGTTGCATATGAATTGTACACTAGTCAAAATAATTTAGAATCTCTTTTTTGCAGGGTTTACTTTGCTCATTGAAAGGGTTTTTACCTCACTTACTATTGTTAGTGGGCCCTTTTGTTCCCTTTTTATAGCATGTAAAAGCCCATTAGTATTACTTTAGGCTAGTGTTGGGCGTTAATTGGAGGGACTTTATGTAGTGGTCAACAGTTCTTCACAATACTTACATGTACACAAAATTCGATTCATTTTTTTTGTTTGAAGTGCAAGTTCTCATTCAATTGTGTGAGACATTAATGAGTTGTTTGGGTGTCAAGGATAATGGTTTAATTGCTGATATTTCTTAAGCTTCCTTCCTGTGACGTTTTTTCTCAATTTTGTTTGTTTCTTTACCATCACTATATGCCTGTTGTTTTGGGCTGTTTTCTTGTGTGTTTGTAGGTAGACTGCCCTTTAATATGATTATAAACTGTTTTCACCATCGCATGTTGAGGGTCATTGTTATTGTTGATTGAAAATACTCCCTCAATGTTGAAACCATTTTGTCTATGTATTCATGTTTCAACCATATCATATATTGTCTCTGTGTGACGTATTTTATTGCTAACTTCCCAGCTGGTGAAAAAAGCTTATTTATCCATCCCACTACTGGCTTTATAGTTATGCAATACAATTACACTATAATTGGTCTAATATCTACAAAGTGTATTACTACTGAAACACCCTATGGGGTGTAGTGTTGTAGCCCTTTAGTTGTGGGCGTCTGACTATGTTGTTGAATTTGTTTGTAAAGGTGCTGATGGAGGCTTGTCTGGGTCACAGCTGATTGAGGCCATTAGCAATAGCTCTTTATCGCAGGATGAGGTGGAGATTGTTATGCAGAGCTTGCTGGAGAAAAAAGACCTTGATGAAGAATGGGAAATGGTAAGGAAGAAAGAAAGAGGGCGGCCGGGGGAAATAGGTTAGAGAGAGAGAGAGAGGAAGAAAAAGGCAGTATAAAAGGAAAAGGAAATAGAAAATCAAACAGGAAAGAAAGAAAGAGAAAGTTGATAATAGTATGTTTTGTACACCATTACTGACTGCTATATAGAATGTGACAATACTTGTCTTTTAATTCAATTCCAATTGGATTTTTTTGTGTGTGTGCTTCTGAGATTGGTTAAATGTGTCAAGTTCCCCACTCCACCCTCGCTCATTATCTCCATAATTTTGATTAATCCTGCCTGTGAGGTTTTTCTTTTGTCTTTTTCACTGTCAATTACAATCACTTATTTACTATTGTGTTTCAAGTGTGAAGAGTAGCACTTTATAATCTATTGTTGAGGGTTAAGGGCACTTTTGGGCGGAGAAGGGTGGGGTGGGACGAGCTTGGGTAGGGCAAAGCCAAAGTTTTAGCTTTTTTATTTATATTTTTCTAGACCAATCGAAGTGACAGTGTTAAAGTATTAAAGAAGAACAATGCTGATCTCCAATTGAGATGTACTGAAGGTGTGTAAAGAGTTAGAACTAGTTCCATAGTATTGATACATTCTTTATGTACATGTGTTTGAGTATGGTATATGTACATTGTATAATGTAAGTCCTTGTATGTTAATTACTATAGTATGTTTGTGTGTTGTGCAGGTATAAATACATGGAAATAGTGTAGTAACACCTTATTGCTTTCACAGAGCTGTGTTTTGTTTGTAGTTTCTTGAAAATAGAGAGGAAGTAGGAAAAATTAAGGAAACAATGAAATGGTGTATCCATTGTTATTATTATAATGGTATTTGTCAATAACCTGCCAATCTGTAAATCAAATAACATTGAATTTAGTTTTATTAAAAAAAAGGATGTAGATCCAGTAATATGTGTTTCCGTGTCAACATTACATGAGTTTAATCAATATTTTGTTTTTAGGTCATTTAGGGCTCATACCAGGGCTATTCGTGCTTTTGTAGATACTATTTACTTGGTTTTTATGCATGTAGAGAATCCTTTGGAAACCGTAGAAACCTTAGTAATGTCATTTTGGTGTTAAAATTTTTTTTATCATTTAATAGCTGAGAAGGCCACACAGAAGTACACTAATCGTGTAAAGGAGCTAAGTACTGACCTAAGACAGGAAAAGCATCGTTATTCTGCAATGGAGAGCTCTCTACAAGGAAAGGTGACAAAGCTCCAAGAAGAACTCGACAATTTTAAAGGAAAAATGGACAGAACAGCAAAAGACTTGGAGGAAATGAAGAAATCCGACAGTGCTCAAGAGGCAGAGAAACTAAAGAAAGAAAACATTAGTTATCAGACGCAGTTAACACAGCTGTAAGTGGTTTGTGTTTGTTTGAAGTGTGTGTTAGCTTTTCGTTGCGTTTGTTGCTTGACAGTGTTTTTGAGGTTTATATTGTGAAATTTATCCTTTCCTACTAACTTCGTTACTGTAGGGCACAGCAGAGTAGTCAGCAAACAGCAGAGCTTTCTGCTAAAGACTCGGAAATCAAAAAACTCAACGAATCTAACACTACCCTTAAGAAGGAGCTGAAATCTGTCAAAGAGAGCTCCAAGGTGGACAAGCAGAGTCAACAGAAGCTCAACGACCTGCAATCGAGGTTACAGCACACAGAGAAGGACAGGGAACAGTTAGAAAGGGATTTGAAAGGAAGTAAGGGGCCTAAAATATATTAATGTTTTTCATTAGTGTCTTAAATTCAATGATTTTAAATTTTGTGTGATATACTTTGAAATACGTCCTCCATTTTGTTATTCTCAGTGAATGAAGAAAGAGCAAAGCTAACCTCGGAATTAAAGCAACAAAAGACGGCAGTGGCTGACCTTCAGTTAGAGTTAGACGCAGCTAAACAGGTACCCGTGATTGAGGAGGTCACTGTAGTAGAAGACGTCGGTTTAACTGCTGCCCCGCCCACCAACGATGAAGGTATGATAAATAACTACGTAATTACTGGTCATTTTTTTATGTTTCGGCTGCTGTTAGCTTGATCCAGGTGATCTTACCATTCTCTTTTGATGGTTATATAGTGAGGAGAATGTAATACGACCTGGATATATAATACTCATAGACCATATCGTGTATTACTGGTGCAGTAATAACTATTAATAACCAGTAATCATAGGGGAATGATCTTACATAGGTCTATAAACCTGTAGGTACATGTAGTGAGATTTTGTATAATTATTGTAATTTTTAATGTATTTGAAATGGATTATTTTTACTTATTCTGTTAGATAAAGCCAAAATTGGTGCTTTAGAATCTGAACTAGCCCAGGTGAAGGGTGAAAATGAGAAAATTAGAGGCGAGAAAGAAGCATTATCCTCTCGTTGTGACGATCTGCAAGCAACTTTGAGTGCCAAAGAAACTGCCATCAAACAAAGCTCAGACGAAGTTTCGAAACTGAAAACAGACAACGAAAATTTAAAGAATGCAGGGAAGCCACTAAACGAGGAGCTAACCAAATTAAAGGAGATATTGCAACAGGAAAAGACCAAATCACAGGTGTAATATTATACTGTACAATATACTTATACTGTGTGTTAATAAGGCATATGTATGTATTGTACTATACACACACTATACTGTGTATTGTAAAGCCTTATGTTGTATTGTACATGTGTATACATACTCTATAAGGATAGGTCTATACACTATACAGTGTACCAGATGGTATCATTGATTACTGTGCTCTCCCTCCCTTTCTCTCTCTCTCTCTTTCTCTGCAGACCCTCCAATCTCAAGTAGATTCTATGAGTAATGGAGTTGATAAGGTACGAACAATGGAAGGGTCCACTAAGTAGTGTATTGAATAATAGTACTGGGGGAGAATGAATATTTTTACATATATGTACATGTTCTTAAGACACTTTTAACAATTTAGCAAATTTTTTTTCCCCCATACCCTTCACAGGAACCAGATGATGAAGATGATGTCAGCCAGTAAGTCAACCATTCCGTGTTATATGTAATGAATGAAATGAAATCGCTCCATCTTTTTTTTCAGATATGAGGAAGAAATTGAAAGACATAAACAAGAAAAGCAAAATCTTCATCGAAAAATAGCTGAACTTCAAAATCAGCATGATGTCAGTATTTGCTTATTAAATTTATTTGTATGTTTATTCTTATATGCCTCTCTCCATCTCTCTTAGTCTCTGCGTGATGAATGTTTGGATGTTCAACAAAAAGCTGAGGCAGCCAATAATGACTGTGAGGAGAAGTTAAAGGCTCAAAAGGAAATAGAAAGGGTATCATAATTTTTTAAGCCACACCTTTTTTATTGCATACCACACCCACTTCCAAACTATATTTTAGTTCACTGTGTTATGCTTTTAGTTATAACAATGATATAGTTAAGCATATACTATACAATGCTGTTTGACTTTATAGCTATCGATTATTTCAATTCCTTTCTCTAGGAATTCCTCAAAACTTTGTTTCCCGGTTTGGGGGTCAAAGAGGATGCAGATTTCGATAAATGGAGAGAAGCTTTCTGTGAGAAAGCCAAGGGCAAACTCGGTACCGAATCGAAACTGCTGAAGCAGAAGGAAGAAGAAGTTGAGGAACTGAAGAAGGCGATTGATGATGGTGCACAGAAAACCGACCAGTTGAAATCAGTTTTGTCAAGCTCGGTAAGTAAGTAATCATCACGAAGACATGGCTAGCGTAATAGTTCGATATTTATATCAAATGTTAATAAATGTTTATCTGTGCTGTATCTTAATAATAGTTGGGTAAATTTGATGAGTTGATGTTAAAATGGCAGGAAAAGGAGACTGAATACAGCGATAAACTCAACAAGGTCAGTAACATAATACCGGTACATACATATGGTATTACTGTATGTACTTGTTGAACATTAATCAAACTTGATAAAACAGACACAAGGCCCTAAATAGGATTTTAATTGTCATGCGAAAGTGACTCGATAGTAATTGGACTGGGGATTCTTCTAAAAGTAGTCTTTTTGTTTCAGTTTAATTACTGCATGTAATATTTTATGACACAAAGAAAGAATTATCTTAACCTGCTTGCCATAAGAGTATGTCATTTCATTTTTAACTTCTATAGGAGAAAGCGTCACAGAAGGAACTGCAGACGAGCGTAGATCAACTGCGGACGGAAAAAGAAGAGCTGGAGAAGAAACTACAGGCTAGTTTCCACAGTATAACTTATCACCCAAGTTGATAGTCTTATCTATACACAGGATCTTGAAGGTGATTTTGAAACAGCAAAGACGGAAGCTCAAGATTACCGTAAACGATACTCACAGGCTGACACACTAACACTTCAAACGGAACAGGTGAACATACACATAGCCCCACCCACCACAACACTGCCACACCCACTTTCCTTTAACACTAATTATTCATAATTTTTTTTTTTTTTTTGCAGGAAATTCAGAGTTTGCGTAGATCACTTGCAATTGAAATAAGAGTGAAGGATGAACTTGAAACTAAAGTTGAAGAGGTAAACATTAATCACAAGCACCCCTCTCTCCCCCCACCCTCCCACCCTGACACCTAAGAACTTATTATATATATATTTTGTATGCTGTCGTGTAGTTTAAGTCTAAAGTAAAAGAATTGGATGATACAATTAATGAATTGAAGACAGATAAAGAATCGTCGCAAACCATTCACGCAAAAGAAGTTAGTTGTAAAAAATTTAGTGGTCAATCACATGATGGATTTGATTTTTAATCGTAGTTGCAAGCCAAAGCAGATGAGCTGGCAAAACTGGCTACGAAGGATGAAGAGGTAAGCCATTATGGCTCGTGATTCGTACTGTTTCAGTGATTGTCCTGAATGTTCCCTATAGTCCTCACAATTACAAAAGCAAGTAGGAGAATTGAACAGTAGAGTGAGTGAGCTCTCTAGTGCCAAGGAGTCTTTGGAAGCTGGTTCAAAAGAAGTAAGTGTGTTTGTAATGAACTACTGTACAACTTTTGATAGTGGACCCTTAACCTCTCAACAAAGGACAATTATCAGTGGCCAAATTGACTTGTCTAATAGGTTTTCACCTCCGAGGAGAGGACAACCTCTATATAAAGGACAAAGCACTTTAATTTATTATATATAGCATATGTTCTTTATTCAGAGATTCCATTGTAGTCACTATTGTGTGTGCATGTGTCATGAAGAGGGTAACGTGGTCAAAGTGATCGCTTGAATTCATTTTTTTTTTTTTTGATAGTTGCAAGCCAAAGTGGATGAATTAACTAAAACAATGGTTCAACTTAAAAACGACAAAGAAACTTTAGAAAATCATTCCAAAGAAGTAAGAAAAGGGCACTCTTGCACTGTTTTTGTTAATAGTTGTAACTATCACAATAGGCTGACCGCAAGTTAGCAGAAAGTGAAGATAAAAATGCCGAGTTAGAGAAAGCTGCGCAAAGCCTTAGAGAAGCTAATCAAGACCTTCATGTTCGCTTAGTGAGTCGTTCAGTTATCCTTTGTACTCCAATAATCATATGCTCTTTTATTTACAGAGTAAACTTAGTTCACCTCCCCCACAAGGAACCAGCAGTGAGGTGTAATGCTGGCTGGCTGGCTGTCAATAGCTAAATAAAACCTAACAAACTTGGCATATATTAAAAAAAAATATTCCTCGACTTAGATGGTAAATTGGGAAAGACATTTTCTAGTATTATTATTATTATTATTATATTATAATTAATGATCAATTAATATTAATTGTTTTACTTATGATTATTATTTTTTTTTTTCATTCTTTTTGTTCATTTTTGTGGCTTTTTTTTTTTCCTCGCTTCCAGCTAAACATGGTTCGATTTCACTGATTCTTTTTTTTTTGTAAATAATAAATCTCATGATTGTTGTCAATCTACTAGCTAGAATGCATCCTGCATGCACGGAACACAATTTGAGTCTCTAATTCTCCACCCCCCGGAAGGACTACTTAAAGCGAATTAAGGAAAGCCGTATAGTACTTTGGCCGGGGTCTTGGCTAAGTTTGAGTATAGAGGATAATAAATTTACGTCTTGCAAGGAGGCCAATCCAAATATCAAATTAAGCTACTCGAAGCTCTATTTTGCATTTATTATATCTGTGCTATGGCTGATCAAGAACACGTGTTTCCCAGTGCCCTGGCCTTTCTTGGCCAACTGACGTCCACCTATCCCAATGCTGAGGCTCTGATCTCTTCCAGTCAACTAAAATCCCTTACCACTGACGTTACGTGAGTAATATTTATATCAAACTTCAGAGGAAGTTGCTGTGATATAAAGCCCATAAAATAATTATTAATTATACTGGCTGGTGTAAAAATTCTTTGTAAAAGCCTATATATACTTTATTATTAAAAACTTGACAAAATAACAATTGATCCTCATAAAATGTTTTAACCACAGGGAGCCTCTCCAAGGGGAGCATGTGAATGAAGAATTTGTGGAAATCGCCAAATCCTATTTTGAACTCAAACTTTCCATCATTAATGCAGAGAACAGCTTGTCAACAGAACTAGTTCAACCACACAAGAAATCCAAAATAGTGAATACACTTATTTTGTTACGTGTGAAAAAACCATATTACATTGTGTCATATATTCAGGTTGATGTTGAAGACCATGGATTGGTCACTAAAGCATTAGCAATGGTGAGGGATCGTCTGTGGGCAATATGGAACAAGAAGCTAGAAACAACTGAGCGTGTCCTGGGTGAAGCTGCTCTACCTCGTATCATTAGGCTCACTCGGAAACTGAAATTGAATGATAAAGAATCACTGGCATTTGTATTTATTCTCTGCGGGCAGGTAATGAGGCAAATATTACTAGCACACAAATAACTAATATTAATTGTATAGATTCCTAATCGTAATACTACGATTATGTTCGATATCAGTTCGATGGGTATATGTCATATCTGTGACATGACGATACAAGAACTGACCCAGTTCCTGGACTCGAACCGCACCCACATGGAACAGGGTTTTTTCATATGTGTTCAGCAAATGAATGTGATCCATGCCAACCTAATGTTCGACGAACTCACAGTTTATGCTCTAATGGGAACAAAGATGAAATCAAGCCAGTTCCTGAAACTGGAGCATACCTGTTTAGGCGACGTGATCCTCGAGGAGAGCGGTAACGAACACTTAAAAGGAGATGACATCTTCAGTGATGGCCATCAAGATGAAAAGGTATTTATACTACTGAAGGCTGATTTACATTGGCTACAGTATGACTAGAAGAAGTGCAGTTTTAAAGAGTACACAAAATAAAAATTGGATTTTTTTTTAACTTTTGTGGTGCATACTCTGTAACGTATCACTTCCATTTGTATGTAGCCCATGTGGATTGAACTGTGCATGCAATTTATATCTATAATTGTGTGTATATTATATTCCATTACAGAACTAGTGGCTAGGCAAATTATACCCAAATTTTTTTCCTATTATGCTTTTAAGCATCACTCTGTTTCTAGGTCTATTATGCTTCTATAATTATGCTCATCTTATGCCACATGTATGTCAATCTTTCATGTAATAAACGAGTGTTACATGAAGAAACACTCTATGAAGTTCTCCAATGTTGATTATTTCAACTTGCAAGTAACATTACTTGAATATGAACTTTTATAGCTTTTTAGCCTCGCCACCCAGAACATGGGAGGGTATATTAGTCAATTTGTTGGTTAGTTAGTTAGTTATATAGCAAAACTTTTTAACTTTGAATGGTTTATTTTCCATGACCAAGCAGCCAAATCTCTTTAAACTTTTTGAGATGGAAGGCAGCCATCATCAATGCAAGCTGTTTCTTGCCCCGAATTAACCCCCAACCACTTGTGTAAACTAGTGTAAACTTTTGTGAACTTTTGTATAAAGAATATATCCCATACAGAACTGTGGTCAGTTCTGTAATTACCCTCACCACACAGTGTGTGGGAGGGTATATTAGTCAAATTGTGTGTTAGTGAGTTAGTGGCGAAGCCTATAGCGAGGGATACGTGAGTGAGTTCAAGTGGAAAGCCATACGACAGGAAGCTATAGAAGTTTAGAAGTATTGTATCTGTAGTCGGTCTGTGTGTGTGTGAATGTGTTAGCAAAAACTTCACTTTAGACCGTCAGTGCAAAGCTATCTTTGGGTTCCTGGGCTTGAAATTAGCTGAGCAGTTAGCCTGTGATCTCTATTTTGCTATCATTCTTGTCTTGTCTTTAGCTGTTTCTTGGGTAGTGTGGTAAGTAGCAAAATGTGTTTGAGCTTGTTGGCTCGATAGGTTAAGCTTTTGAATGCATGATCAAGTTAGTTTTGTAAAAATCCCACTTACATTTTATTTGTTTGTCGATTAATGTCTCAGGACTTGTTTAACGGCCACTGGAATACGGCAAAATGGCGATCTTTACAAGTCTGTATCTTGTTTCCTAGTGTGGGCTTAGACCTGTAACTTGCACTGTCAACTTGAGATTACAAGAGCAACAAATGCCACTATTCAAATTGCTTCATCATAGTGTTTCAATGGTTCAGCTACCAAAGCATGGCTGCTTGGTGCCACGCCCTTCTTCATGTTTTGTATTTTCAACCCTTTGATTACCAAGTAGTTTACACTGGTTTAGCCAGCTTCTTCATTCAAGCTTCTTGCCAAAAGCAAGATGTTATGAAGGACAGCAAGTAGTGAAGAGTGCACTCGAGGGATTCGCAAATTACTGCTAGTTAGTTAGTTAGCAAAACTTTTTCACTTTAAACGACTTGTTCTCCATGACCAAGCAGCTAAATCTCTTCAGTCTTTCGGAGAATAAAGCCTGTCATCATCAATACAAGATTATTTCTTATCAGAGTTTCAGCATATGGATCGTTCACGAGTTATTCAGTGAAAAAGGTATCCTAGCTTGTGGAAGTTTGGCAAGCTTTTTACTGGTATCATACCATAGTTTAAGTCGAAATCCCACATATAAATTATTTGTTTGTAGAGATAACTTTTCGTTTACTAGCTTTGGATGTCAAAAGTTAGCACACGATTTTCTCTTCGAGTGGTTCAGCCATGTGCTTCGTTGAATCGTTCTAAAACTTGATCTGTTACTGTATCTTGGTGTTAGAAGTAGGTTTGCATACCTTTTATTGCTCCGAAAGCTGTTTTACGAAAGATCAGCTTGTTTGGTTTCTTTGTATAAAGCGGTTTTCTTCTCCATTATTCATATTAGGAGGCTCCGCCCATAATATTAATTAACTAGCTAAACTAAACTGCAAATTTTTAATAGAGTCTACTTTACACCAGAAGTTCTGAAGTGCGCAAAATGTTTTATACAAAGTTTCAATTATCTTGAATCATGGAAGTGATCACTGGAGCTGGAGCTACATGGATTTATGTATCACTCAATGTGTGGATCTGTGTATCACCATGGTCTGTGATCACTTTTTAGTGTACTAGTTATTACATACTGTTTATATAGGATGGTATATATGTCATTTTCATATACTAGGCTGCGGATGGAGCAGGGATTGATGAGAGTAAGGAGGAAGGAGATGAAGCTAGTGGAAACAAGAAAGACAATTTAATGGAACTCGATGAGTTACTGAAAATGGAGAGGGAGAGAGAGAAAGACGAACAGATAGAAGCACCTGAAGGAGGCGATCAGGCTAGCACTATCAATGCAACTATTTGTAGTGTATTTATTAGTACTATTGTTGTGAAGGATAAAGAAGAAAAAGACTCTGATAAGCTTCTACCATACAAGACAGACTTGGAGTATCTGGATGACAATTTCATGGTATTTTAAAAAATAGCATTTTTAATTTCATAGAGCAAACCAATATGCCCTATTATACATACATGTAGTTGATTGCTCAAATAAGCAAGGTCAAGTCGATGGATGCCTTGGAATTGGAAGTAAGGGTCTCAATTCATTTATGGTTTATCAACCTCTTCCTTTGCTGTATGTTGTCTCATTAATGGTTTAGGCTCAGAGGGACGATGAATTGATGAGAGATCTTCACATACAAAGACAAAAAGTTTGCCAGAAATTTTCATTTCAATTTCATTCGTGATTATACTATTATACAATATGGTAGAAAGAGGTACAGAGTAAAGCTAAAGTACTTGCAAAAAAGTGTGAAAAGCGACTTGCAGTAAGTTTATGCATACAGTGCTTTGGGCAATAGTTTCATGATCTGGTATATGTAGCTAACCAAAAAAGCAGGATCATGGTTACCAAGACTGGAGCGGATGGTCACATCCCGTGGGTTAGACCCGTTTGAGAAGAACATCCTACTGGCTCTCATAGCCATTGTTATCCAGCCAAGCAGACTATCATCTGTTAGTTTTGAAATCATGCAGATATTGTATAAGGAAATGTACTTTACTGTATGTTTGATTCTAGTTAGGCTATGGGTCATACGGTTCTACTTTGATGAGTGTTAGTAGTCTATTACGAATGTTTTGTTCCGGACTCCATGATGAAATAAAGCACAGGAAATATTTCTATAAGATGTCTACTCTAGTCAGAGAGGGAATGATCATTGTGAATAGCTCAGGTATAAAGGGAGACCTGTCAACAGCTGAGGTTAGCTATAAAGTTGAACAACTAAACAGGGAACACTTTTGGGTCAATAAAATTCAAGTTCTTCAATCGTCAGAGGTTATCCTCTTCTCAGAAGTTCAAATATACTGAAATTTAAAAAGTGTCCTTTGTTGAGAGGTGTATTATACTGCTTTGTCTCTGAGTGTCCAGTTTTACTGCCTATTTATAATTTAGGTTGAAATAGATCGTCGTATGCTTGACTTCTGTGTAGGATTGGACACTGAGTTCTCAGAAATAGTTGAAGGATCTCATCTCTACTACCCCAAGACACAGTTTACACAGGTTAAGTTATGTACACATAATTCAATATAATATTATACTAGTATTGTTACTATAGGTTATTCTCAGTAGGGAACAAAAGGCATTAATTCTCAACACTGTTAGTAACTTTGAGGCCTACAAGAAATGCCGTAAGAGGATGGGAATGGATGATGCCATTACTTATGGAGCAGGTATGGTCATCTTGTTTCATGGTGACCCAGGAACAGGGAAAACTATGATGGCAAACGCACTCGCCAATAA
>JAYJLX010103000.1:0-21594 GCA_036873525.1 Chalinula nematifera
GGTCTCCGCCCGCCAGCCGCGCGTATGGAACAGATCAGCGCAGAAAGGTTCGAAATCGGTCGGATGATCCCTGAATCTGTTCACGATGCCGTCGATGCTGGTCGCCTCGCTGCGGGCGCGCTCCCGTTCCGTGAGACACCTGAGCTTCCACTGCTCCTCGGGGCAGCGTCCCAGGTCATGGCCCGCGTCGCGCAGGTCGTTCACGAAATCGTAGGCCGTGAACGGGTTCCTGACGCTCAGACGCCATCCCCCGAGGAAGATGACCGTGGGCGTGCGGACGATGCGCGTGTTGTTCGTCCGCAGGTCGCGGGTGCCGTCCTTCTTGGCCGCCTGCCAGTATGGGTATCCCATGCTGAATCCGTCGGGCGAGTGACGCCGGTTCAGGCCGACCCTCACGGAGAAAGGCACGCGCACGGAGTATTCTTTCCCGATCATGTGGCGGAGGATCACCTGGGCAAGCTCCCAGACGACCCATGCGACGATCGCGACGGCAAAGACCGCGACGATCAGGCTGACGATGCTCAAATCGTATGCGTCGGTGTAAAACACCTGGTTCATCAGACTTCCCATGTTTTTCTCCCCGGTAGTGCTCGTTCCAATGTGCCCAATTGTAGACGGTCGACGCGGCTGCACAATGCCATGAACGGAACGTCAAGGGCATTGCCAATCTTGTCGATGTTCATCTTTCGCTCATTTCGCGTCAAGCCTTCGTAAATGGGCGTAAATCATCCCGCAATCAGAACGTGATGCGAGAACGTCCCTCACTCCGGCGATTCACGGAGCATAGGACATTCGGTGAGCGCGTCCCCCTTCCGAATAACGGCTCTCTGCCTTGCGGATAACGCCGTGAACGGAATCCTCTTACTTCTTTTTCCTGTTCAGATCGTCGAACGACAGTCCGACCCCGTACTGCTTGTCCGGCACCAGACGCGCGTCGAACGTCTTGCCGGCCTTGGATTTCAGGCCGGATACCTTCGGACGTTTGCCTTCCAGCGTGCGGCGGACCATGCTATCGGTCAGCTTCTTGCCGAACTTCTCAGAGAAGATCTTGTATCCGCATCCCTCGCTGAGCTTCCAGGCGCCAGTGGCGTCCTTCGCGCTCTTGTTCGATGAGCATTGCCAGATGCTCCCCGTCTTGACCACCGGCTTGCCGCAACGCGGGCACGGGCCGAACGATTCGCGTTCGCCTGCCTGCCGCGCCAATTGCCGCAGGCCGTCCTGCTTGGTCATCTCCATGACGCGACCGGGCATCGCGGCGCAGGCCGCGCGGATCTCGTTCAGGAAGGACGCTTCGTCGCCCCTGCCATGCTCGATGTCGGCGAGACGCTGCTCCCATTGCGCGGTGAGCTTCACGTCCTTCAACTCGTCGATGGCGACGCCGACGAGTATTCGCCCGACCGGGGTGCTGCGTATCTGCTTTCCTTTGCGCAGCAGATAGCCGCTTCTGACCAGGCTTTCGAGGATGCCGGCGCGGGTTGCTGGTGTGCCGATACCGCCCGAATGGCTCGTATCGTCGTCAAGCGCGGCCTTCAGGTCACGGTCGGCGACGAATCTGCTCGCATGCTCCATCGCGGACAGCAGCGTGGCCTCCGTGAATGGTCTCGGTGGCGCGGACACACCCTCGGCGAGTGAGGGGGAGCCGGATTGGGGGAGAGGCCCCCTCCCGAGGGAGCCCGGTATCCGGTTCGAGGGCTTTCCCCCCTCGCCATCCGTCTTCGATGCGTTCTCGATGGCGGCCCAACCCGCTTCGACGGTCGCATCGCTCGATGCGGACAACGGAACCCGTTCCGTGGATCCGTCGGAATGACGTTCGTCCAGCACGGCATCGACCTTCACCGTGTCATGGATCCGATCCGTGGCGCAGGACGCCCACATGCGAGTCAGGATGACTGTCATGATCTTGCGCTCTATGTCCGTCATGTCATGCTGGAACACGTCGTAGGTAAGGCGCCTTGTCGGAAGGATCGCGGTATGGCCGGCCACCTTGTCGTCAGCGACGCACCGCATCGGATCGAATCCGCCGGCGGAATACAGATCGTGTATCGCCTCGACCGGCCTCTGATCCAGGAAGCCCAGCGCGTATCTCGGCTGCAGCAGCTCCCTCAGCCCTTCCACGTCGTCGTGGGTGATGTATTTGGAATCGGTGCGAGGATAGGTCGCGACCTTCATCTCGTACAGATTCTGCAGGCCGTCCAGCGTCTGTTCGGCGGTGAGCCCATGCCGGTCGTTCATGGCCTTCTGGAGTCCGGTCAGATCGAACAGGGTCGGCGGCTTCGCATGCTCGCGGCGCCGCTCCACGTCCAGAACATCGACCGGCAGCCCCTTGGCGTTGGCCAGGATGCGGTCGGCCGACGCGCGATCCTCGATCTTTCCGCTTTCAAGCGTCCACCCGTCCATCGGCACGACGAGACGCCAGAACGGAGTGGGCCTGTGCGATTCGATGGCGAGATCGCGCTGGACGACCATGTTCAGGGTGGGGGTGCGCACCCGTCCTAGCGACAGGGGGCGGCGCCACGCGAGCGTGTGGGCGCGGGATGCGTTCATGCCGACCAGCCAGTCGGCCTTGGCCCTGGCATCCGCGGCGGCGGCCAGACCGTCATAATCTGATTCGGGGGTCATGCGGTTCCACGCGTCGCGGATCGCCTGTTCGTCCAACGATGCGACCCATAGGCGCAGGGAAGGCTTCTCGACGTTAGCGCTCATGAGTATGCGACGGAAGATGGCCTCGCCCTCACGGTCGGGGTCGCACGCGTTGACCAGTTCGGTCACCCTGTCGGAGCGGATCAGGCCGGCGAGGGAACGGTAGCGTTGCGTCGCGCCCTTCGCTCCGCTCAACTCCCAACGCCATGTCTTCGGGTCGATCGGCAGGGATTCCATGGACCATTTGCGTTCTGACCATGGCATGTCCGAATACGCTTCCGGGTCGGCCAGTTCCACGAGATGGCCCTGCGCCCAGGAGATGAGGGCGCCTCCCGCCGACACGTAGCCGTCACCCTGCCCGATATTACCCAATGCCTGCGCGATGGCGAAAGCCACGGAACGTTTCTCGGCGATTACAAGACGCAATTCCAAATCCCTTCCAATAACGGTCGTCCAATCCACGTGGGGGTCATCCGATATCGGTTTTCACCCGCGAAAAAAAATATCGGCGGCGAAAAAACCGGGGGCACGTGAACGGGAGGAAGACGTGAACACGCCAGCTGGAAAGGAAACGAATATGACAAAACCGACCTTGGAACAGATGTACGCGTGGCGGAAGGACATGACCGAACGTCTGTCGGCTCCCGCCCGCCTCAACGCGATCTACGAGCCGATCGAAATCGGCGAGCAATGCTACCAGCTCGGAGAGGACGCGAAATTCCGCTGGGTGACCGAAGAACAGTTCGACGCCATACTTCCCCCGGGAATCGAACACGACCGGTACGTCGCCATGACGAACACTTTCGACTCCGACGGAACGGTCGAAGAATGGGCGGAGAACTGGGACAGTCCCTCATATTGGGCGCGGGCCGCCGAAGACGCGTTGGACGACGGGCAGGCCGAAGGCGCATATTGGACCACACGCGACGAGGATCCCGACGTCGCGGCCGTGGCACGCGCCCTCGCGGCATCGCAGATCGCCCTGGAACTGGACGGGGAGGAACTGATCGAACGCACGCAGGAGAACATCAGGCTGCTGCATGACATCGTCGACACCGCGCATGAAGCCCATCCGGACAGCGACCTCGGATACTACCGCGCCTGGCCTTCCGCCACGGCGCGAGAAACCATCGGAGAACATCTCACCGACACCGAAATAGCGGAGAAGGCCATGTACGGCGGCTGGAATCCCGACAGGGACCCGTATCTGAGGGTCAACAAGGACGGCGACTGGGTCGGAATGGACACGGAAACGGCCGACCGGCTCGTATGGGACAACCGGGCCGCCATCCTGAAAAGCGTCGGAACCTACGCCGAGGACATGCCTGTGGACGTCATTGGCCACGTCTGCGTCATGGCCGAACAGGCATCATCGCCGAAACCGGCGCCGGATCCATGGATCGACGGCAACATGGGCTTCTCATCCTCGGAAATGACGCTGCCGGAACCGGATCCCGGCATCGGCCAGGACGCCAACGATCCCGCCATGGGTCCCGGAATCGGAATGTGAGGCGGGTGATGGGCACGCCAATCGATCTGAAACGGTTCCGCAGGGACCTCGACTGGCATCGCCGTCGAAACGACGCGACGACATGGACGGCCCTGGCCGAACAGGCCGGCGTGAGCCCGGCGATGTTCACGCGAATCAGAAAAGGGTCGGGAGTCACCCTCGAAGCCTTCGTGCAACTATGCGCCGCATTCCATCTCGACCCCATCGACTACATGCCGGACATCCGCGGCAAAGCATGGGTCAGAAACCAGAACAAGCCGACAAAGGAGCAACCAATGGAACACGAAACGAAACTCAGCCTGAACGGCAAACGCTTCTCGATAGAGGACGTGGACATGCGCAGGTCCGCGGCATGGGCCAACGGTCCCATGATCCTCAGCGCGGAACTGCCCGACGGGCAGACGCTCGGCGATGTGACGACGGCGAACGGCGAATGGCTGTGGCGTCTGTCCGGAGAGGAATGGCAGCGGCCGGCACCGGTCGAAGGAGCCGCCGCCCAATATGTCGACCAAGACGGCAGGGAAGCGGCCATCATGAGCCTGATGCACGCCATAGAGGACCGGTATTCGGTCCGACCGTCGGACCCATGGGAGGGAATCGAAGCCGCACCGGACACGAACCAAGGCTTCCGGCAGACGCCGGACAACACATCCGTGCCGGACCCATGGTCCCCCGTATTCTCCGACGCGCAACTGCCGGAACCCGATCCCGGCATCGACCAGGGAATGGGTGGTCCGGCAACCCCGGGAATCGGAATGTGAGAAACCCCCATGGAAAACGAGAACAGGAAACAAGCATCCGCCTCCGACGACATCCGACCCATGCCACGCCGAACCGAAAAACACGATCATCCCATGGATGAGCTGGCACCGGCTCCCGAACCATGGAACCCGCCCATGTCGTTGAACCCATGGGCGAGGGCGTTCGACGGCAACGAACTGCCGGACGAACCATTCATGGGCAGCAACAAAAAACCGAAGCAGCTCTCCGACATGCTCCCATACCCCGACCCGGCCCAGGCCGACCGGAATGCCGACCGGCCGGAACAGGCGCCGAAACCCGAAATGCGATAGGAACCAAGCGAAAGGAACAATCCCAATGGACGAAAACGAAAACACCAGCCAGACCGAAGACCTCTGGCAAAGCGACGACTGGGCCGACCTGCGGTGGGCGCGCAAGCACTCCACCCCACAGCAGATCGCACGGCACCTGCTCGACCCGCAATGGCGCGGCCGCGACTACAACGCGTTGGACGAACTCGTGGAAATGACCCACGACGCCGACCTTTCCAGCCTCGACGAGGACGATCTGGAAACCCTCGCGGCCAGCGGACTGCCGGAACTCCGACAGGCGGTCATCCGCTATGCCGGCACGCCGGCACGTCTGCTCGAGGACATGGCCCGCACCGAAAGCAACACGAGACTATTGCAGATGCTCGTCGAATCCGGCAAACTCAGCCAGAACACCATCGACCTGTGCTGCTGGAACAAGACGGACAGCCGACCGGCGGCAAGCATGCTGACGAAAGCCTCGGACGACCTGCTCCACCGTCTCAGCGGCCGCGACTGGTGGCCATCCAGGAAGAACGCCGTCGAATCCGGCAGGCTCGACCGCGCGCGCCTGTCCGACATGATCAAAACGGAGAACCACCCGGACGTGGTCTCCGCCCTGATCGGCACAGGCGAATTCGACATGGACAGCGAAGCCGAAGCCATCAGACGGGTCATCACCTCACCCGGGCTTCTCACGGCATACACCAATCCGATGAACCGCAGGTACAGCCTCGACCAGTCCCGGCGGGAAGTCGTCCGACAGGCCGCGAGAACCATGCTGGAGCACGCTCCCGTGGGAATGATCCTCAGCATGCCCGACGACGATGATGAGAACTGGCGCACGCTCATCGACACGGCGGCGACGGAATACGCCGGGGAACTCGGCAAGGACATGCTTGGCCTCATCGCCCAGTCGGAAGGCAACACCCAGGCACGGACCATCCTCGCCGGACGGGGATTTCCGAAAGCCGCGGCATCCAACGCGGAACGGACCCTGGCGGCATCTCCCGGAGCGGACGGAACCTACGGGTTCAACCTGCGGCTGCTTGGACGCCTCAAGGACGACGTCGACTATTTCCTCGGCCCATCACATGCGGAGAAATACCTATGGGCCGGCAGCGTGGACGCGCAGATCGCGAAGCTCCGCGAGATCGACGGAACAATCAGGCCGGAAGACCGTCCCGAATGGTTCACCACGGAGTGGATCGACCAGGCCGAACGGGAGATGAAAGACCCGTCCGACAATACGGGAACAGCCCTTGACGCCGCATTGTCAGGCCAATACGCGGCGTTCGAGAATGCGGTCATCGGCTACATCGACGCGCACGACACGGACGCGGGAACCAGCGAGAACGGCGCGAGCCAGTTCGCCGGATACGAGGTGGCCGCACGCGACGCGAACGGAACGCCCATGGCCTACCGGCTCGACTGGTTCGACGATGAAGGCATGGTCCACGAGGGGCCGGAGGCCACGGAAACGGAACTCAGGAGTCTCCGCGAAGGCATCTTCGACAGTCCGGACTCATGGGACTCCTTCAACACGGCGACGGACACGCCCGATACGACCGCCGCCGATACTTCCGGAACGGCCGGCACGAAGCCCGGACATGAGACGGGCCACGGTCCGCAGATCGTCTTCACGTCACTGGCCGGCGGACATGGCATGCCGGAAGGAACGGTGGAACTGCTGTCCGACGACGCCGCCCGACAGGTCTCGGACATCCTCGACGCCGGAGGAACCAGTGGAGGACGGCCGGAACGGGCAGCCGGACAAGACCGGGAACGACGCCGCGAGAACATCGACAGACTGCTGGACGTACTGCCCGTCACCATGGTCACGAAAGACGGAAACCACCAGGTGACGGCCGAAGAGGTCATGGCCATGGCCGACCGGACGGAACATGCCGCGGACATGGCCGAGGAGCCGGAGACGGCCGCCGCATCATCCACGGATACGCCGGCGGAACCATTCGACTGGAACGGCGTGGATGGTCTCGAATCCGGCATCCGGGACTGGTACTCCCACGAATTCCCGGACGATCCGGAAGGAGGCCGCATCGACCCGCGGACCACGTTCCGCGAGGCCGTCGAATCGTTCCCCATGGGAGACGGCCACGATTTCTACGCGGTCACCGGAGCGGTGGACTCCATCGTGCGCGAACGCGTGTTCGAGGAACTGTCCAAGCGGCTCGACTGCGGATACGGGACGGTCTACGACGCATGGCTCCACCATACGGGCCTCGACCCGGACCTTTTGGGCACGAAAAGCACGCACATGCGCCACGACATCGAGGATATGCTCGGCGCCAGCGCCGGATCGTACGCCACGGTGGACGCCATCGCCGACCATATGGCCGCGGACCGGCATCTGAGGTCCATCATCCGCGAGGCAGACAGATCGACTGCCATCGGCAGCCGTGATTTCGAAAAGGGCCTCGGATCCGCCGTCGCCGACCATCCGCGAATCGGACGTCTTATGGACGACGACCGTTTCAAGGACCTCATCTACGACATGGTCCACGACGGACGCAGATTCTCCACGCCAGTACAGGACGATGCCATCGTATCCGGCGCGGACGCCCCCGCGGCCGAAGCGGGGACACAATCCGAAGCCGGGGAGGGGAGAGACCTGCCCGACAGCGGCGACGGGCTGGCGTCGGAGAACGTCGCGGAAGCTCCGGAACCGGTGGTCGCGGCCACCATCGAAGCGGAACAACTCGCCTTCGATTTCGACGACATGCCGTCCGGACTTGACTCCCGGCAGAATCGGGGGGAAAATTATAGCCAAACGAAATTAGGCACGGTGTCTAATTCGGACTCTTCCCATGAAACGGAAGAAAACGATGCGAAGAAGGAGACGACCCGAAATGACGAACATCACGCATTGCCCGTACACCGGGATCAAGAAGATGAGGTACCTGTTCATGGCGGAGCACATGCCGGAACAGCTCAAGGAGCTCCAACGCCAGGGGATGCCGGCGATGGACGCCTACATGGACGAGATGATGAAGAGGTTCGGCCGCGTGAGGACCGAGTACATCAACCATTGGGACAAGACGCACCAACACCTCAAGAAGCCGGGCAACTGGGATCCGTGGCTCAAGGGACTCAAGATGGCGGAACTGGAAAGCGAGGAAGTGGCCATCAGGGAAGTGGTCGAAGCCCTCTGAGGGGAACCGACCGCGGACTGCTCGACCCGGACCGGCAGACCGCGGGATCCAATCTCGAACGCGCGAGGGCGAACGTCCACGCCATCGAGGTGCTGCGCGACCTCGACGAAAGCGGCAGAGAACCCACCGACGACGACATCCGCGCCCTCGCCGCGTACGCGGGCTGGGGCGGAGCCCAGGAGGCGTTTCAGGAGGACACCACCAGCCAGCCGTGGCTTGAGGTCAACGGCCGGCTGCGCGAACTGCTCAGCGACGAGGAATACGCCGACGCGCGCAGCAGCACGCTCACCGCGTTCTACACTCCACGGCCGTTGATCGACGCGATCTGGAACACGTTGGGCAAGGCCGGGTTCGGCCGGGATCCGAAGCATCCCGACATGGTCCTGGAACCCGGCTGCGGAACGGGCAACTTCATCCGCTCCACTCCGGCGGGCTCATCCTACGGGTTCACCGGCATCGAGGCCGACCCGATCAGCGCCGGCATCGCACGCTACCTGTGCCCGGACGACGACATCATCGCCAACAGGATGGAACGGACCGGACTGCCCGAGAGCGCGTTCGACCTCGCCGTCGGCAACGTGCCGTACAGCGACGCGATCCGCATCGACAACACCGTCATCCACGACTGGTTCATCCGGCACAGTCTCGACACGGTGCGTCCGGGAGGCCTCGTCGCCGTGCTCACCAGCCGGTACACGCTCGACAAGAACACGACGGGCATGCGCCGCGAACTGGCCCGCAAGGCCGAACTCGTAGCCGCATGCCGTCTGCCCAGGGAGACGTTCGGCCGCCAGGCCGGCACCGAGGTGGTCTCCGACATCCTCGTTCTGCGCAAACGCGACGAGCCTTTGGCGGACGTGGACGCCGCATGGGTGGACGCCGTCGAATTCAGCCAGGGCGTCAACGCCAACAGGCTGTTCGTGGAGCACCCCGAATACGTGGCGGGCACCATGACCGTCGGATCGGGACCGTTCGGCCCGCAGATCGACGTCACCGGCACCAACGACATCGGCCGATTGGGCGAAAACGTCGAACGCATCCTCACCGGCCAGCTCGAAGCCTACGGCATCGGCCTGCACGACAGGCTCGGCGAACGCGCCAACGAGCCCATCGTCGTCCCCGACGCGACCAGGCAGACGGCCATGCGGTACACGGTCGACGAGAACGGCCACATCTGGTACGGCAACATGTACGGGCAGGTCGTGCCCGCGCACTCCCGCGTCAGGAACGGCGGCGACGAGCGCATGGCCGCCATGCTGCGCCTGCGCGACCGGACCGAACGGCTGCTCTCCAGCGAACGCGACCCGGAGACCGACGACGAGACCGTGGCCCAAGGCATCAGGGACCTCGACCAGGCGTACGACCGGTTCGTCGAATCCTACGGCCGGCTCAACTCCAAAGAGAACCTGCGCGTGTTCGACCCGAACGCCACGGACGCGAGCCTGAACCAGCTGTACGCGTTGGAGAAGACTAACGCCGACGGGTTCGAAGCCAAGGGAGACACGCTCTCCAAAAGGGTCGTCACGCCGACACCGCCCATGCCCGACCATGTGGACGAGCCCGTGGAGGCGCTGTCCATCAGCCTCGACCGCATGGGGCACGTGGACCTCGACCTGATAGGCCGGCTGCTCGGCACGCGGGACACGGCCGAAACGTCCGAACGTCTCGGCGACCTCATCGTGGCAGGCCCGGACAGCGGCGAACCGGTGCCCGCCGACGAGTATCTGTCGGGAGACGTGGGCGGCAAGATCGACCATGTGGAGTGGCTGCTGCGGGACCTGGCCGGCCGGCCGGAACACGACCGGACCAATGACTGGCTCGCCCAGAACGGACTCGACGACGGTTCCCTGGAACCCGCCGTATCCGTGGAACAGGCCGTGCGGGAACTCCGCCAGTCGGGAGCATGGCAGAGCGCCACCGACCCTCTCCACACGACCAAGGCCATGGTGGAGGAAGCATGGTTCGCCGACGTGTCCGACGCCCACAACGGCCAGAAAATGGCGATGGCCTCCAAGTTCATCGACGACTGCAAGCCGGGAGTCGAACTGCTCGCCAAAAACTGGGACGCGGACAATCCCCAAGGGAACGCCTTGTTCGGAAGCGTCTTCGAGCAAGGCTGGTCGGGAGACGGCAACGGCATCGCCAACAGCACCATGCGCATGCTGTACAAGGCCGTGACCGCCGACCCGGAAGCCATCGACGACCGTGTCGTGGCGACGATCCTCAACACCCGCGACTTCCGATGGGGAGACGCGAAGGAGACCCTGCAAAAAATCACCGATCCAAGCCTGTGGAAGGTGGAGGATCTTGGCTACCGCAGGGAATCCAGATGCGACCTGCTCGCGATGGCCCGCGAGCTCCGCTCGCATCCGGAGATCTGCGAATACCTGTACTCCATGGACGTCGCACGCCTGAAAAGCCCATCCCATCACGGACGATACGACGAATACCGCCCGCTGAGTTCCATGGTCAGCGTCGAAGGACTCGGACAATGGCGCGAACGCAGGAACGAATGGATGGAGGCCCATCCGGCGCAGGAACCCGATCCGGAACGCCTGATGGAACTGAGGAACCTGGAATCCAGGCTCAGGAAGTCGCTTCCCGACAGGCTCACCCACGATGAGATCACCGCGAAACTCGGCTCGTCATGGATTCCGGCCGGCGTGATCCGCGATTTCATGATCGACACGTTCAAGATCAGGCAACGGCCCGACATCACCGAAGGCGGCCTGCGCAGCCTTTCCGTCAGCCACGACGAGACCACCGGCAACTGGCAGGTCAAATCGTCCCTCAGTCCGAAACTCGACGAGACCACCATCCAGGAATACGGCCTGGGCACCGGTCCGGGACGCAACCCGTTCGAGATCGTCGCGGGAGCTCTCAACTCCACGACCAGCAACCTCACCAAACCGGATCCGAACGATCCGACCGGGAAGAGGAAGGTCAGGGACCCGCAGGCCACGGCCATGCTCTACCAGAAACGCCACGCCGTCGAACAGGCATTCACCGAATGGGTGTGGAACGACCCGGACCGCACGCGCATGCTTGAGAACGTGTACAACCAGCGGTTCAACCGAATCCGTCCACGCGAATACGACGGCTCCTATCTCACGTTCCCCGGCATCAGCAGCGACATCGACCTGTACGGCCACCAGCGCAAAGCCGTCGCGAGGATCCTGCAATCCGAGGAAGGCACGCTCATCGCCCACGTCGTGGGCGCCGGCAAGACGTTCACCGGCGTGGCCGCATGCCATGAGGCGAAACGTCTCGGCAAGGCCACCAAGCCCATGATCGTCGTGCCGAACCATCTGACCGAACAGTGGGCCAAGGACTTCCTCACGCTCTACCCGGACGCGAACATACTCTCCATGACCGAGGCGGACGGCGCCGGCAAGGGCGCGGCACGCTTCTGGGCAAAGGTCGCCGGCGGCGACTGGGACGCGGTCATCGTCCGTCAGGACACGTTCCAACGCATGCACGTCAGTCCCGAACGCCGGCAACGGTACTTCGACCGGCGCAAGAGCGAAATGCTCAAAAGCATCGAGACCGCGAAGACGGACGGCAACGACTTCGCCGCCAAAAAGCTGAAGGACGAGATCGGCAAGATGGAGAAGAACCTGAGCAAGACCGTCAAACAGAACGAGAAGGACCGCGCGCGCGTCGACGGCAAACTCCAGGCGCTCCGTGGCGGCGAGAACAACAAGGACTGGATCGACTTCGAGGACCTTGGCGCGGACATGCTGTTCGTGGACGAGGCCCACCAATACAAGAACCTCGCCATCGCGACCACGATCAGCGTGCCCGGCGTGGACGTCGCGGCCGCGCAGAAATGCGAGGACCTGTTCGACAAGTGCGAATACCTGCGCGATCAGGGCAGGGGAGCGAACATCGTGTTCGCGACCGGCACGCCCGTGTCCAATTCCATGGCCGAACTGTACAACATGCAACGCTATCTAGCCCCAGGCCTGCTCAAGGCCCAGGGCGTGGAGGCGTTCACCAGCTGGGCCAACACGTACGGCAGCATCGTCGAAAGCGTCGAGGTCAAGCCGGAGGGAAGCGGATACCAGATCAAACAGCGTTTCTCGAAGTTCCATAACCTGCCGGAGCTCATGAGCACGTTCCACAACTACGCGGACCTGCTGACCGCCGACAAGCTCGACCTCGACGTGCCGGACTGCGACGTCATCCCCGTCGCGGTCGAACCGACCGAATCGCAGAAAAAAGCCGTCGAAGAACTCGTGCAGCGCGCCGAAGTCGTCAAGGACGGCGGTGTCGACCCGTCCGACGACAACATGCTCAACATCACGAACGACGGCAGGAAGGTCAGCCTCGACCCGAAGCTGCTCGACGTGTCCGACCCGGACGTCAAACCGATGGAACACGGCAAGGTACAGGTCTGCGCGGAGAACATCTACAGGATCTGGAAGGAGCATGCGGCCGACAAGGCCACGCAGCTCGTGTTCTGCGACTCGTCGACCACGGCGTCCGGAAAGTGGAACATCCAATCCGATCTGAAACGCCGTATCATGGAACAGGGCATCCCCGAGGACGAGATCATGTTCGCAGCCCAGGAGAAGGACCCGCAGAAGAAGCAGGCCCTGTTCGACAAGGTCCGCAAGGGCGAGGTGCGTGTGCTCATCGGCTCCACCGGAACGTTGGGCACCGGCACGAACGTGCAGGACAGGCTCTTCGCCATCCACGACCTCGACTGTCCGTGGAAGCCGGCCGAACTCGAACAGCGTCAAGGCCGTGTCCGCAGGCAGGGCAACATGTTCGACAAGGTGGAGGACTACCGGTACGTGACCGTCGGCACATTCGACAGCTACATGTTCCAGACCGTGGAACGCAAGGCCGGGTTCATCAGCCAGATCATGAACTCCGATTCGCCCGCCCGCGAGGCGTCCGACGTGGACGACACCGTGTTGAACCTCGCGCAGATGAAGGCCCTCGCCACTGGAGACCCGAAGATCGCAGAACGCATGGAGGCCGAGAACAGGCTCACCCAGCTGACGTTGCTTAAACGAGCACACGCGGCGCAGCAGAAGTCCATCCGATTCAAGATCGACATGCAATTGCAGCCGACCGTGGACAGTCTCGAAGTCCAGCACGCCGAAGCCGTCGACGACGAGCCGGCATTCCGGAAGGCGGCGGCATTGCGCGAAGAGTACAGGGAACGCGGCGTATGCGGCCTCGACCTCGGCAACGGCCCCATCACCGACCGGAAGCAGGCCATCCACGATCTCACCGGCATCGCCAGAAGGCTCGGACACGGACAGACGGTGGAGGCCGGCGAGTACTGCGGCATGACCGTCGTCATAGAGAACCGCGACATGAGGGTCAAAGGTCTCAACGCGTTCCATCCGGTCGTCGGTCTGAAAGACAGGCACGTCCACTGGTCCGGTAACGGCATGCCCGACATCAACAATAGCGCCGACAACGTCATCAACCAGCTCGGCAGAATCATCTCCGGCAACACCGATACCGCGCAAAGTCTTGGCGTAAGACTCGAAAACGCCAAGGCGGATCTGGACAACGCGTGGACCACGTTGTCCAGGCCGTGGAGCGGACAGAAGGAATACGACGAGCTCACCGACAGGATCGCCAAAATGGACATGGAGATCAAGGGGCGGCCCGCCCAACAGCAGGACGACATGGAAGACGGCATGCAGGCGGACCTAGCCGAGGCCACGTTCCGCTCCAACGGACAGGAAGGCGCTCAAACCGCGGACGACCCGTCATACCCGTCCGATTTTCCCGCCATGGACATGGACGAACCGGAAATTCCGGTCCCGGACCCCTGCGTAGACCCCGGCAGCGGCATGCAGGACGGGCCGGGCCTCAGCATGTGACCTCGTCGATGAGACCGAAGGCGTGAGGAAGAGAAACGGGTCGGAAGGGATTGACGTTCCCTTCCGACCCGTTTTCCGATATCGGCGGACTCGCACGTGAACCGGATGGAACGACACAAGAAAGGACTCCACCGATGTCCGAAACGGAGCAGGTAAGAACGGAAATAGAAGACATCCGAGCCCGTTCCGACGATCTTGCGGATGTCTTCGACGGGGTTTCAGAGGGCGTGCCGATGGTCGGAAACGTGGGAAAGACGCGTAGCGAAAACGAGGTGTTCATTCCGGACACGCTGCATTGCACCGTTCTGGTGAAAACCACGGACGCCACGTATATGGGCAGGACATTCAAACGGATCTACCGGCTTGGCGTCAATTCTGCGGAAGCTCCCCTCAAGAAAAGGGAGGCGTTGGAATTTTCCGACTGTTCGCCGGACAATCCCGTACCGGGCCATATCGTCGACTCCATCGGTCCGGTCGCGCAGGCCAACGGTCCCGACGGTCTGGAATTCATACTGTGACGCGTGCCGCAGGGGAAGACCGGAAGGAACCGGCCACAGGCGGGGAGCTCAAGGAATTCTGGAACAGGGCGAAACGTCGGATGGTCCGAAGGGAATTCGAAAAACTCAGACCGCCATCCAACGCCCTCCAATAGGCCGATCCGCCACAAGACCAATAAAAATGTCTCCGCTTCCCCCATCGGAAACCGTAAGGACGATTGGGGGAGACGGGCAAAACAAAAATACAACGACAAAAGGAGAGAAAACATGGCTGAAACCGCACAGACCATGACCGAATTCACGTACGCGCCGGGCGAGAAGAACATTATCGGCGACCGTTTCAGCCCCAGCGTGGTGATCTTCTGGCTCAAGACCTCAGTCGCCGCGTCCAGCACGCGCGTGCAGTACAAGGCGCCGAACACCTTGTTCGGACTGATCCCGTTGGGAGCGTCCACCAAGACCATTCCGCTGCGCAACATCGCCAGCGTCGACACGAACACGAAATTTAACCTCGGAAGCCTCGTGTGGGGTCTGATTTTCCTGTTCGTCGGCTTCGGCATGTTCGACTCGAACGCCCTGGTCGCCATTGTCTGCCTGCTCGTCGCCGCGGCCAACCTCGCCAACGTCATGAGCGCCAGCCTCGTCTTCCACGATCCGTCCGGCGGAGCGAACGCCATCACCGTGAGCATCCTCGAAAAGGACAAGCTCATGAAGCTCGCGCAGGAGATCCAGGCCCGCGTATTCACGGACGCGGACCAGCTGCGCCACGAGGAAAGCATGCACATGGCCGAGAAGCAGTACACCGCGCAGACCAACAGCGTGCTCATCCAACAGCAGATGCTCGCCAATCAGCAGGCGCAAGCCGTACAGCAGGCTCCGACGCAGTCCGAGCAAACCCAGCAGGGCGAGTGACATCATCCGAAAACCCGAAACGGGAACAGGAACGAAGAAATTGAACCGCACTCCGATTGTTCGGACTGAAGAAATTCAGATTCGACGATCGGGGTGCGGTCCTTTCATATGCGTGAGGTTCGAAGGAGATGTTACGACGACGGATTCCGGCGTGATGCGCTGGAACTCATCAAGGCCGGAGCCGGCAAAGACACACACGACAACGACACCGAGTTCGCCCGGCACGCCCGGTCGCGTGACAAGCTGGGAATGGATACGTGCTTCGTCTACCCGTACTCCAGCTGGCGGCGGGAAAACAACGGGAACAGGAACGGCGTTGCATTTCTAACTAGACACCGGGGGTCGAGATGGGACGGAGCATGTGATATATTTCAATTGACACGAGACATTTATTGGCTAGGAGTATCCACATGATTACCGTTGCGGCTGGCGTCAAGGCGATGCCGGCATACGTCCCTCCGAAGGACGGGAAACCTCGCAACCAAGTGGACGCCAAATGGATGAAGCTCGCGAAAGCATCCTCCAGGAAGAACAGGCGTGGACGGGCTCAGTGCGTTTCCGAATGATAAGCAGCAGGATCTGCGGGCCGGACGACCAGCTCGCCGTCCGAAGATTCGTGTGCTGCGGAGCGGGGGCACCCGAATACGCGATGGACGTCCAACGGTATATCAGAGGTCTTGACCTGAAAGAGAATGCGGACGATGTTCTGCGCATGGCCCTGTATTGCGAAGGTGATTCCGACGTACTCGCATTCTGCGAGTTCGGATGGATAGGGTCTTCGGACGCGTACGCGATTTCGTATATAGCCACGGCCTTGTCCGAGCAGTGCAACGGTCTTGGCGGTATGCTGCTCGCCACGGTCCTTAGATGGGTCGGCAATGATTCGGCGGTCACGGGACGCGACCCGTACATCATGACCCAGATAAATCCAGACAACCACGCGAGCATGCGCCTGTTCAAGGCGTATGGGTTCTCCGACGAGGGCGCCGATGAGGATGATCCCGAATACCACATATGGTCAAGGAACGTCGAAAGGTTCAGAACCGATAAGCTATGGCTGTCCCAGCTAACGCAGGTCACCGAATGATCGGGGGTTCGCCTCTTCGCTGTGTCGGCTTTCCGTCTGTTTGTTGCCGACGATGATGTATTGTCTGCGGCTTCTGGCGTGCCGGTGAACTTGCGGGGAGGGGCGAGAACTGCGGAAAAGCTGTCCACATGGCGGGGTTTCGGTCGCAGGCGATAAAAACCCTATCCTTATGATTGAGACGATATCAAGCAGCCACACCGGAAAGAAGCCTCATATGGAACAATGTCCAGGTAGCGGCGGCTCGACCAATCGTTGGCGGTGACGTATCGGATCCTGGCGCAGACGAGCATGAGCGCGCTCCTGCCGTCGGGGAAGCTGCCGACGACCCTGGTGCGCCGGCGGATCTCCCTGTTGAGGCGTTCGATCATGTTGTTCGTGCGGATCCGCCGCCGGTGCTCCGGGGGATACTCGTCGAGCAGATAGGTCGTGGTCTCGCCGATACCTTCCCTCAGGCAGGAGGCTGCCGCTTTCAGTCTCCTGGACTCCATCTCGCGGGCGACCTCCTCGGCCTTGGCGAGGGCGGACGCGCGTGATTCCATGGCGAAGATCGCCTTGAGCGCGGCGGACGCCCATTCGCGGTGGGTGGGCGGCACCTTGGAGAGCACGTTGCGCATGAAGTGGACCATGCACCGCTGGTATCTGGCCTGCGGCAGCATCTCGCCGACGGTGGCGACGAGCCCGGCGCACCTGTCGCCGACCACGAGCCTGACGCCCTTCAGGCCGCGCTCGATCATGGACCGTATGAACTGCTCCCAGCTGGCCTTGTCCTCCTTCATGCCCTCGGCCACGCCGATGACCTCCCGGTGGCCCGTGTCGTCCACGCCGATGGCGACCAGCACGCTCACGTTCTCGACCGACCCGCCCCATGAGCGCTTGTGCCACACACCGTCCATGAACACGTACGGGCACTCGCCCCCAAGCGGCCGGTTGCGCCATTCGTCGATCTGGTCGTACACCTTCCTGAGCTTGTCGGAGAGCGTCTGCGAGGGCATCCGCTCGCCCCACAGCAGCTGACTGATGTCGTCCACGCGGCGCGTGCTGACGCCGGCCAGATACATGTCGATCAACGACTCCTCGACGCTCTGCTCCCGCCGCCGGTAGCGTTCGATCACCGCCGACTCGAACAGGGCGCCCTTGAGCTTGGGCACCTTGAGTCCGAGCCTGCCGGCCTTGACGGTGAACCTGCGCGCGTAGTGGCCGGCCCGGTACGCCTTGCGTCCATCGCTTCTCTCGTATCTGGCGGCGTTGGCGATTAGGTCGGCCTCCTCGTCGAGCATCGCGTTGACGATCTGCTCGACCTTGTCGCGCACCATGGCGTCGAGCTTGGTCTCGAACATGGCCTGGTCGAACTGTATGATTTCCTTGGACATGGCCCGTGCCTCTTTCCAATCGCGGTTTTCCTGTGTTAGCGACTGAAAATCGTACCCGGTGCGAGCCATGTTCATATCCGGGAAGCCCGAATCACAAAGTGCGCAAAAAACCGGGCGTTATCGCGCGACCGGCGCCCGGACCGCAACGGCGAACTGATCGTCATCGACACCCCGCCGAACGGGTCCGTCGTGGACGAGGCCATCAAGACCGCGGACTTCGTGGTCATCCCCACCCTGTCCTCGCCCATCGACCTGCAGCAGACCATGCTCACCGCCGCCCAATGCCAGGACGCCGGCAAAGACTACGCCGTGCTCATCGTCATGGCCCGCAAGGGCACCAACGCCCTGCGCGCGTTCAGGACCGCCGTCGAGGAATACGGGGCCGGCATCTTCGACACGGAAATCCCGCTGAGGGAGGATTTCAAAGCCGATTTCGGCCACACGTTCAGAAGCAATCTCAACGGATACGAGGACGTGTGGAACGAGCTGAAGGAGGAACTGCGATGAAGAAGGCCTCGGGACGACTTACCATGAGCATGCAGCCACGCCGCGAACTCGAAGGAAAACCAGTGACCAGGCTCATGGACGTGCAGGACAACACCGGCCGTGGCGACGGCGAAACCGTCCGCAAGGTCATGACCACGTTCCAGATGGACGCGGACCTCAAAGCCGAACTCAAACGATACTGTGCGGACAACGGCATGAAAATGGGAGAGACCATCAACCAAGCCATAGAACAATGGCTTCAAACCAAATGAATATTAGGTTCTATATCAACAAATACAGCGCGACTTTTTCTGTCTACCTGGCCTAGGGTCAGAAAAGCCGCGCTGTATATTGCTAAGAATGTATTTAGCCTCTTTAATAAATGAGGTTTAGTTCCACTGTATTAATCTTAGTCTTTCCTTCCGAATACGCTTTAAGTAAAAATGTGCTGTACGGTATGTTTGCACGAAGTGGTGATTTCTGTGATATATAACGCATTCCATCACTGGATACGCCAACAACAATATTTGCATGATCTAAAGTACCATCAGGATTATTGGCACCACTACTATCAATCCAATCATAGTAAATAATCGACCCCATATATGTTTTGAAAACAGAAGAGGCAGCTGTGAAAGATCCAGAATGGTTGAGCATGAATTTATAGTTGTAATCCGCATTAGACCAGGTCCGTGAAGAATCATTCTTTTCTGTATCATAGTCCCAGACATTCGTAAAGTATTTTGTTACAAGATTATACGGAACAAGAGCTTGGCCTCCAGCATGCACTGCCTGAGAAACAAAATTTGTACAGTTTCCACCAGATTTGAAAATCGGATATTCGGTATTAAAAGTATCTACCGGCCCAGTGGTCCATTCATCTACATAATTAAGCATACGACCTTCCGAGATTTGTGATGCCCGAGGCTGCGGCGATGTGTCACCTGGCAGGTTCCCCTCATCTTGAGTGTTCGGAACAGAGTCAGTGTATGCCGTGTCGGGTAAATCACTGTCTATGCCAAACAAATTCTGGTTTTTGCTGTATTTCTTTGCAAAAGCAGCCAAATCATTTGCTTGCATGTATTCTGAATAATCAACCAATTGGTCTGAAATTACTGTATATGCATTTCCAGATGACGCTGACAATGTCAGAATATGGATGTCCTGCCAAACTGATGTCAGATCCTCGGTCTCCCCGTCATACAGAGTCACCGTAGAACCATCAGATGAATGCGATTCAATTGTTTTTGTTTCCAAAACGGCAACTTGTGCTGTGTTGGAAATTACTTCACTCGAGAGAATGGACGACTCCACTGAAGCCGATATAATATCCAATGAACCTTTCTGGAAACAAACCAAATCTTGTGCGGCTTGGCTTGAAGCAATAGCGTTTTGCTGATCATCCCGGCTGTCGCTTTGCAAAAGTGCATTCAAATGCGCTTCCGTAAGATCCGAATACGGATATTTGTACGCATCCTCTATATTCTGCATATAGTTTTGAATGGGAGCACTTAATACATCATCAAGATTTTGAGATGTCTGAGCCGATGCGCTATTAGGTATACCGAACGCCAATGCAGTTACAGATATAGCAACCAGTACGGTTTTGCTCCACTTTCTATACATATTGGCCTCACTGTCTAGTGATGATTGTTTCCCTCATATCATTGTATTGCATTTAATGTTACAACACGTTATTTTTCGATAACGTTAATCAGCTCAATTTCACTTTTGACGGCATCGCTACAAAGGCTTTCCAATTGATTATCATAATACTTTGGAGATTTTGACCATTCAGCTAAATCATATTCAAAGAAACCGGCATTACATGTTGGTATTGGTTCATCATCAAGGTAATCCAACACATCCTGTACATCATCTTTGAAACGATGCAATACGCTAGGAGATTCAACATCAGAATCAGAAAGCTCCATATACTCAGTTATCTCACTCGAATTAATCCACCCAGAATAATGATCATATGCAGCAACTGCATCTTCTCTATAAACTTCACAAAGATTTTCAGATTCGCGAATCTGAATAATTCTACATATTAATAAATATGAAATTAGTGCAAAAATAAGCACTACAACTACCACAATGCATCTACGCGCAATAATATACCGACGTTGATTTGTGTGTTTTAAAGTCATATCGCATCAACCTAAATAATAGATGTTATATACGCCTGCCTGTGTTTACCACGCACTTTACGAAAATCTATCATTTCTTCGTTAATTTACTTTTCTGCGCATCAGAACAGTGATTCCTGGATGTACCCATGCAGGGCGCGATTGCGTTCATCAAACGCGCGCACCGGACACGAAACGGAATCGACGGACCCCTCCAGATGGGCACGGGCCGGCCCCACGTCGAACAGTCTCGGGTACTTGCCATAGGGCAGACAGTCCGCACCGGACACGTAGCGCACGACCAGGCTGCCGTTGCGTCGTTCGATCTCCTTGACGCCGCCCTTCGGCTTGCGGTAGGGCAGGGAGACCTGCGCGGCGATCTTCGAAATGAAGCCGTGCGACATCCACGGCTCGTCCTCCGGGAGCGTCAAATCCTTGAAACGGGTATCATCATCCATTGCCAATCACGGTCCTTTCGTGGTTGCCACGCCTCCGGAGATTGCCGTCTCGCGGGGGCATTTTCATACCAAAATCCAGTGTGGACTTTAGCCACCATAGTAATCGAACAAGTGTGGACTTTAGCCACCGACATGCGTGGACTTTAGGTAGGTTCGGTGGATAACTGCCGTGGACTTTAGCCACCATTTGAGGGACTTTAGCCACCGCAATGTGCTCTTAGCCATTGTGGGAGTAGAGCTGAGCGGGGGGTAGTGCCCGAAAGGTTGCGCACTTTGGATCATGGCCGTCCATGGCGCGATGATCAGTTCGCTGCCTGTAGGGTGTCATCGAGTCGGGACATGTCGAGGTAGCGGTGTCTTTCGTCAAATAAATCTGCGTGTCGTCACCAGTTAATCTGAACACCATCGGCGTTCAAAATGGACACCGTCAC
>JAYJLX010103111.1:0-21586 GCA_036873525.1 Chalinula nematifera
TAATGTATACTGACGGTTCAAAGTTGGCCTTAATTTCGGCCATTTTGAGGGCGGTCCCAGGTATTAAGTCGCCTGTGAAGTGTGAAAAAATAATCTTACCTTTTTTTATTGCTAATTGTACTTTAGAATGCTGCCTTTAATTTTTATTTGGGTGTGGGTTAAAGGCTATTTTACAGTATTGCGCTAGCTGAGTATTTATGTAAATTGTGTGGGCAATTTAACCTTTTATGCAACATTTACATTGACTAGAGTTCTATCACAGCATCAACGTAATGTTCTGCTAGTGTCATATTGTGAACTATAGGCTTTATTGGTTATTGTTTATTTATGGGTGTGGTTTTATGTTCTATTAATAGCCTATGAAGAGGCGTGTAGCCTTAAGCCTCAGATTGAAGCAATCCAAGTCAAAGTGCAACTGGTAACTGTTTGGGATACAGAAATCATTCAAACCTTTGACTTGTTTTGTTTCAATTATAGTTGCGGGAAACAAATGAGCAGGAACAAGAGAAAGCCTATGAACTGAAAGCCAAAGTTATTGAGGTAATGCATACTCATCGTTATTCAATTTATACTTGTATATTCATTTATTTATTTCTTTATTTTTACCAAACTCTATTGGTTTTAATTTTTAATTTAGGACGGGTTACAGGGATTGGTCCATCACCCTGACTTCTTAAAACAGGGACACGTGATGATACTTGAGCGGAGGTCTGGACTGACAGGTATGAAAATCAGTTGTGCTACAACTTTACATTAGGTGTACATTAATTGTATAGTTACCATATTCTCTGTTCATTAGGCCATCATTGGCAGAGATTCTTCTGTCAGTTCCAGAAACGTGAAAGCGATAAACTAGTAAAATTTCTACCACTTAGTTCCCGAAACGCCTCAGTAAGATGATCATGTGATAGTCATGTGACTGATCATGTGGCTGATCATGTGATAATGATTGTTTATGTTCTGTAGGTACCACTAGAGGAATGGTTGGAGGTGAAGGACTGTGTTCGTACAAAAGGAGACGACGTTGATAGAAGATTCTGTTTCGATGTCACATGCATGTTAGTTGTTTATAATCATCCTTTGGATATTTAATAACTTAACCCTTTGTATTCAGTCACAAAGGAGGTAACCAAATAACGACAACTGTCCAGGCATTGAGTGATGAAGATAGGAGAGCATGGCTTCTAGTAATGGAGGGCCGTGAACCAGTATGTGACACACCCTTTAACCCCTACCACATGTAGCATACACGTATAATTGTTACTATTTATAGCAGCACTTTTATTATACATGTACATGAACCTCTGCCTCAGTATAAATGTTACTATTTATAGCAGTATCTCTTTATGCATAAACCCCTACCATTATGTATAAACGTTATTATTTATAGCAGTGTCTCTATACACGTGAACCCCTACCACATGTATAAACATTACTATTTATAGTATTGTCTCTTTATGCATGAACCCCTACCATATGTATAAACGTTACTATTTATAGCAGTGTCTCTTTACACGTGAACCCCTACCACATGTATAAACATTACTATTTATAGTATTGTCTCTTTCCTTTTTTTGTGTAGGTTTATTACTCACTTCGTGCTTTAGATGGTGAGTCATTTAGTATATGTATATATATAGCATATTTATTGTACACATGTAAAACTGTATTTGAGCTACATAAAATAAGGCATCATAAATATAAGAATACATGTACTATAAAAGCCATGTCTCTTTTATTTTCTCTATCTCCTTAGCCACCAAAATTACTCCTTCGGGATACAAGTTCATCGAAAAGTGTATCACTACTCTTGAAGACAGAGGTACACTAGTCATGTGCCCAGCTGCCACACCCATTTTATTAATAGTTAATTAAATCACCCAGGACTGGAAGAGGAGGGGCTATACAGAAGACCTGGTACTCTTGCAAAGGCTAACAGACTGGTGAAGGATGCCATAGGTGAGGTGTTACTAAGTTATGAGGGTGCAAGTAACAATGAGTTGTGGGTGGGGCCGGTAGTATTTGTATGTATATTGGGTGTGGCTAGTAGTACATACGGTATGATCAGTGGGTGTGGCTAGTTCATCTGTTTACTCGTCTATTTGTATCTGTTATCCATTAGAGAAGAATATGGTGAATTCATTAGACTTGAGAGACGAGATAGAATGGGACACAAAAACACTAGCCAGTGCTATCAAGGGATACTTCAGGTACTGTATTTCATAAATATTTTGTGCACAGCTTTAATTGCTATAAAAACGCCAAATTTAAATACATTTAAATTTTAATGATAATAATAATGTATTAATTTATTAACCTTTTTGTCAAGTTTGCGTATAGTCAAAAATTGGAAATTGCAATTTAAGTGAATTTATATTTTTCTGAAATACAGTAATCTGTAACAGTATGTGTATAAGAGTGTTGTCCCTGGCCTGCCTCCATGAGCTTTGCTTACTGGGCTATTCCTTGTTTATATTGGTAGTGTTACTATAGCATCACTTCTATGTAGTGAAGCAATCGTAGAAGTTATTAAATATCTAACGTCTTTTTGTTTGTTGTTTTCAGTAAGCAGCTAGGAGAACCAGTCATGACCTTTCACCTTCATCCACAGTTCATCGAGGCCTCGAGTATGTTGAATAATTATTTATTTGTACACATGTACTACATGTACTAGCTTACGATACATGTGCATGTGTTGTTTGGTAACTAGCTTAATCTATATGATCTAGTGTGATAATGTGATACTGTATTGTGTTATAGAGTTGAATGATATGGACAAGAGAATAGAAGGGATAAAGGAACTGGTAGAGCAGTTACCATCGTCCAATCGTGATGTTTTAGTTCTATTAATAGCCCATCTCAAAAAGTAAGACTGATATTTTTTTATTATCATGAATATGCTTTCAATATATCTCTTTCCCCCGCTCTCTTTCAGTGTTGCTAAGATGTCTGATAGGAATTTGATGAAACCGAGTAATTTAGGCGTCTGCTTCGGTCCCACTCTCATGCGTCCGGAACACGAGACTGTGGCTAGCATAGTAGACATACGTTATCAAAATATCATCGTTGAAACCCTGATCCAGCATTATGATAAGGTTAATAAGCCACTATATGTACCCACTCAGTTTTCTATTTAATGCCCCTCATAATTTGCTGGTCTTTAACGGGGTTAACCCTATTTAATTAATGTCCCTTTTTCATTTTCTTCTTTATTCAATATCCTTTCTTCATATCCTTTTTTTGTTCAGATATTTCCTGATGGTACCTCAAAGCGACCGTTTTCAAAAACATCGGAAGAATCTGAGACAAGTGGGGACACACCCACACAAAAGCCACCTCCCCCGTCTGTTCCAATGTCTAAGAGAAGGACTCCGCCTGCTGCACCCACAAAGAGAGTATCGGCTGTGGACTTTATGCAGCAACGAAGAACTCAAACATTTACATCCTCAGAGCCAAGGTAATTAAAGGAAGCTAGGAAATGGTTAATGGCGGGCATTAATTAGAAAGGGAAAGAGTTAATGATTGTCAATAATTAGAAATATGAGAGGGAAGGAAAGGGTTAATAAATAATGCAAGAGTATTGTGTGTATTAATCCATTAACCTTTTATTGTTAATAGTGCCCCGGTCACACCCATTACGTCTAATAAGGACATTCCTCCACCAGCTGCTGTTGGAAGACCCAATCGATACACTACGCCTTCCTCTCGTCCCACCCCCCATCATCCTTCCACGGGTAATAGACCGCATACTGTTTTCGAAGGTATTTTAAACAGTATATGTCCCAGGTGGGCATTAATTAGAATAAATAAATCATTTAGAATCTGGGAAATTCGATCATCTTGAACCACATCATCCACCATCGAACAAACCCACTCCATTGAAACAAAAACCTGGTTAGCCATTAATAATTGTTACAAAATCAAAAAAAAATCTTTTTTTTATAATTTGTTTAGTTCTTACTCCAAAGACTTCACTAGGTAAAGTCACGCCCCCTAGCAACACCTCTCCAGCTCACACAGCATCCTCTACAGCTGGTAGCAGTAGTAACATCGTGGACTCCAACAAGACAGCCGCTACTGGAGTGGGGAAGAAGCAACAGCAGCTGGACAACAGGTTAATCAGCAGTTACAATTATTCTGGGTCTGGTAATGTTATTCTGGGTCTGGGTAATGTTATTCTGGGTCTGGTAATATGTTATTCTGGGTCTGGTAATATGTTATTCTGGGTCTGGTATTGTTATTCTGGGATTGGTAGCATTGAAAAAATGATCAGTTTGGAATTTCAAATTGTCCAGATGAAGTGTTTATGCAGCTGTTGGTATTAATGGACTGTGTATATATACATGTATTTTGCTATATAAACATAAGCTGAAGATTTTCAACTGGGACTTTTATTAGTTATAATAATTGTATAGACGATCACCCCCTCAGCCTCCTGCCAAACCTACTAGTCCCAAGTCAAGTTCGAGTAATTTAAAGATAAGGTACTTTAGTGGTTAATACACACATCCCTCTCTCCTCCATTATTATGTTCCCTTTCCTCCCCCCCCCCCTTTCTTAGGAATGCAAGGACTTTATACGAGTGTGAAGCTGAGGATGATTGTGAGCTGTCATTCAAAGAGAACGAGATACTTACCGATGGTATGTCTGACCATTAGAATACAAAAGTGACCAGAGTTTTTGGTAGTAATTTCAATGATAAACAAGTGACTGTTGGTCAGGTAGCTGTAGGAAGTTTTATACTTTGTAATATAGTTGAGGGTAGTATGAGCCAATAGCCACAGTGATTGACAATTTTATATGTAGTATAGCTTGTCATAGAGAGGCTTGCAACAGTATTAAGTTCCAATGAGTAGCAATAGCGTTTATGTCCATATATGCTTCATATATTTAAGCATTAATTACTAATCAGATTTTATAATTACCTATCAGATTTATAATTACACATGTACTAATTTAGCTGTAAGCAATATACAAGACAAGTTTTTTTAATGTTTTTTATTATTTTATTTGTTACTAATAGTAACTGATTCTGATGAACCTGATTGGTTACTTGCTACAAGTTCCAGCGGTAAAAGGGGATTAGTTCCTGCAAACTATGTTGAGTTATTGTAAATATTAATATTGATTTTTCATAGAGTTTAATAACCTTTATAACATTTGTCAGTATAACCAAACACTTAGCTTAAATTGTTGTTTAAAACGTATTCGTTTTATGTATCTGAGAAAGATTTGCTTGAAAGATCAAAGAATTGTTCATTTATTATGATCTATATACTGTAGTCTACAGCACCAGTATTTTTTTCCTCAACTAATCTTTTTTTTGTTGGCTGTATGTTAGTGTTTGTTAGTTTTTTTCCTTTTTTTTTTTGTATTTTTCTGTTAAAAAGTTTGTTGACGGACTTTAATGATATTCATAGATCTAATCTCGTGTGCTATTTTGGGTGGGGCTGGGCGTGTATGTGGGTCCTGTATCTCCCACCACAGTACATAAGCCATGGCCCAGTTTTTGAAGCTTCCAACTAAAAAAGACTTCGGTTTAAGTAGGCACAGAGTGACGTTACCAGAAGGCGAGACCGCGTCAAGAAACACTGAAGGAGAATCGGGCGAAAGTATCACCGACAGCAGCACAGAAGAACAAGTGAAAAAAAACGCTACTCCTTCTCCTTCCATAAAACAGAGAGTAAAAGGGAGAGTCAAGAGCCTGTTCGCTAAGCAAGTCGAGCCAAAGGGGTCACCTTTACTGCGGAGTTCCCCTAAAACCAATAAGCCCAGTGAGGAAGAATACCAAGAACCGTTGATAAACTTCGACGACGACATTCCTTGTGATCGGCCTAGCCCCGTGCTACACTCTAGAGTCCTGAATAAGGGTATGATTGGCGAGGGAGCTAAAGGATCGTTGGAGAACTTGAAGGACGAGTATGGACTGTTTGATAAAGACGACGAGGATCTGATAGATATTAAAAATCAAAGTAAAAGTGAGTCAGCTTGTGAACGAAGATATCTCGAGCATGCAATTGAATATAAACTAGCTGATACTGTTCCCCTTTTCCTTCATTATTATAGATGAAGGCTTCCTTAAAATGCTAGTTAAATCCGAACACTGTAAGTATCCATGTTTGGTTCATGATTGCTGTATTGAGCACACATGCATGCAATATAATACAACATTACTATAAAACATGTTGTTATTGATATATTGCACTATACACAGCCAAGGCTGAGCGACTGTTGTCCATCATAAGGGATCCCGAAGGTCTCGGTGTGCGTCTATCGTCAGGCAGGTCGCCCGTTTACATAACACAAGTTGAACCAGGTAAAACAGCAATAACAATAAACACATTGAGATGTATGTAACTACAGGCCACCTTCTTAAACATACCTGCTGTATGTATATGCTGTACACAATCTATGCACTGACCCCAATTAAGTTGTATACACTTCACTTGATGATGGCCATTTGTAATCGAAAGCAATCCAGTTCTTTTAAAAGCATTCTTAAGAAATTTGCATGACTAAAAATGGACTGCAACTTGCTTAAACAGCTGCTATTCATAATCAAATTATACACTGAACCATTGAACGTTGTATACTGTGCTTGTTATAGTATTATTCACAATCAGTTTTTGGTTTTTTAACATTAAATAGACAGTGAAGCAATGTTGGCTGGAATTAAAGTCCGTGACGTAATTTTGGAAGTAGACGGGAGAGACTGTAGGGATTTTGACAGCGAAGAAATGACCAATTTACTACATCTAAAATCTTTGATTAAAAAATCACCATGTAAGTATCATAATGTGCACGCTATATAAACTTGTTTGTTTGCTTGCTTGCTATGTACTGCCTTCATGTAGGCATGGATACATCTAGAGGGTCAATGAAAATGTCTCTAACAGTTACTTCAATAGTACGTTAAGCATTATTATTATTGGTTATTGTCTATCCTATCGTTGGATTCACTATTGTAATAGGATTCCGATACGGATGAATCTGATAGTGATATTGGGTTCATTGGGACCTCACAAGACAAAGTCAGCATCGACGAGGAGTTGTTTGAATATACTAGTAATAAGGTATTGATCAGTGCTATCATTATCTACTGTATATAGCTATGTTCTTGTCATTGTACTGTATTTGTTAATAATATCAGGAGAAATTCGAGTCGGTGATGCCAACAGTGAAAGAAGAAGAAAAGGATCGGGAGAAATCGGTAGGCAGTGCTATATACTCTTCCCTTGACAGTTTACTGATTAATAAACTTTATTTTGAAACACATTTTCATTTTGGATTGTATATTTATTCACAGACTGTTGACACACATAACCAAGACCTGCTTATCGATGTACGTAATAATACACTAACATTTACTCGTGCATGTAACTTTGATTGTCACTGTTGTTATATAGCTTTCTAATGGAACTTCTAAAACCGACACAGAATCCATACCATCAAATCAACGGAATGGATCTAGTGCAAAAAGGTAAGTGTCCTTCATTAATGTATAATGATTTCGATCAGCTTACACTGTCATATCTATCAACAGCTCACCATTCAAAGGTCAAAGTTCATCAAAAAACACATCAATCAGAGGTATTCTATATTATAGTGATACAGTATTGATTATGGATGGTTGATCCATTATAGATACACTGGATTTATCAGTTGTGCCGGTTGATCAGGAACGGTTGGGTGTGGACGTGGGTAGATACAAACGGGACATTGGAAACATGAGGAAGAAGAAACCAACCCGTAGACGGGCAGCTTCCATGCGGGTTAATAAGAAGGCTAGTAGTTCATTTTCAGACCTTTGGGGAAGTGAAGACACTCAGAACACAGAAACAAAGGTAATGTAAATAAAGTAAATTAACTAAATATAGTCATTGACAGTTACAGCTGGCAAATGTATTCAGTATGAGTGTGCATGAATGGAGAGTTAGCATAATATTAACGCAGATCAACTTATAATTAATTTGATGTGTATTGTACACATACTTACCTGTTTTTTTCTCACTCTTATTAGATAGTTAGAACTTCTTCAATGAGCTCGAAAGTATCTGGAGAAAAGTAATTGCTATACCCTACAATAGTGTGTCTCAGTTGTTTTATTATGTTTCATTACGTGTGTGTGTAGATCTGATGGAAACCAACCTATGCCAATGATCAAGCAAAAGCCACCAGTTGCAATGAAGCGTACTAAATCTGGTTCAAACAGTACTAGTTCTTCATCTTTACAGTCAAAGGACGATGAATCTAAACGAAGATACACAGTGGGCGGATCTTTAGGACAAGGGAACAATAGCAATGCACAGCTGCTAGCACAAGCTGCCACGGCTAGAGTTAAACTCAGGTCATCAGTAAAGCATAAAGAAGGTGGGCCAGCAAGCAACAAGGACGACACCGAGTCCAGTAATAAGAGCTTCCAAAATGGAAAGCAGGAACAACTGAATGAAAATGATTCTAAAAGTGATAGCGAGAAGCCAGCATGGTTGGCGGGATTGAAGGTAATGTATGATTGATTGAACAGCTGGTATTATAATTGTACTGTATATAATTTCATTATGCATTCTGTTTTTATTGCTAGAAAAAACAAGAGAATCCAACCATGACAAAGGATATCCATCAGGTAGCAAGTTTTTTTTTTTGGTTTGTAGATTTTACTTATTCCTTCGACTTAGACTGATGTCGCTAAAGATACACCAGTAGTAGAGAGTGAACACAAGACAACGACTGTTCCTCCCAAAAAACCACCTCGAGCAAGAGACAGGCAATTAGCAGAATCAAAGTCGAATAACGAAACAAAAACCACAAGTGAATCGACTGCTGCAAGCGAATCTACAGAACTGTCAAAGCCAAGCAGCCCTAGTAAGCCCTCTACCATCTTGAGTAGTAACGACAAGCAACCATCAACTCAGACTACTAGCTCTAATGGAGAGAATAAACCAACTGTTACTCCTAGGAAAACCTCAAAAACGATAAGCGGGAGTAAACTAAGCACGCCTACAAATGCCGTGGGAGATGCTGAGAAATCTCAAGCAGGTACATCTACTAGTGATGACGATAAACAACATCCCATTATCACACCAAGGAAACCATCTATAGGACAGAAGAAACCAGAATCTGAAGATAGTAGCAATACAACAAAGAATGACACAGATACATCAAAGGACACACAAGATAACAAACCAACGATCGGCAATAGACCTGCCGTCACCCCTCGGAAGCCATCTGTTGACAGGAAGAAGCCTGAAATAAAGGACTCATCGAACCAGCCCGAATCAAAAGATTCAAACGAGAAAACAGATTCCACAAAATCATCTTCCACTACGCCAGCCATTGGGAGTGTGAAGAGTAGAATGGCAATGTTTGAAAGAAGATAATTATTTCTTTGAAAGAAAAAAAAAAACTTGCTATAATACTATAGATAACAAACATTTATTGTATTATAATTATTAATACACACACATGCATCTATACTACACACAAATAGCTTTATTTAGCAATTTTTGTAAATTATGAAGTACAGTAAAATAATTCAATACACTAACTATAGCAGCTGAAACATAACTACTTTAAAAAACTAAAATATGTTCCTTTAATTCTAATGCTATACATCAGTCATTGTATGTAGTTTGAAGTGAGAAGTTCTTCTCTCAGCAAGCAAGCATCATCATCAGTATCTCGAGCGTTACATCTAACTGGAGCTCTTGTGTTATTCACTGCAGCTGGAGTAATAGTGAAGTGACTCATGGACTCATAAACCATGGAAAACTTTTCAGAGATTTTTTTCATCATACCAATTCTATCAAGGAAGTGATATAACATGATTAAAACTAATGTTAGTATGGCGGAGAAGATGCAAGCTGCACTAATGAAAACCAGCTCTCCAGGGCTATTGATCAGTAGGTAGTACCATGTTGTGCTGTAAATAACTATAATGTTTGTACTGATCCATATTTCCAACCAGTTTAAATACCTATTGGTAAATGGGCGGGCATGGGCATGGAATATACAGAATGATATCAATACTGGGCTCGTGTATACGTATGTTATGTATATGTTCTGTCCTCTAGTGACCGAATACACTACATAAACGTATATGATAATCAGTACACGAAGGACATACCAATACCTTTTGTTACCCTGGTAAGGAGCATAAATGGCTTCAATAAATGGCCGCAGGTACTTGGTTGCAAAGTGAGAAAATCGAAGGAGTGGCTCTGAAAACAGCAGGATCAATATGTATGGCAAACATACAACGGCCATTACAAGGACTGTGAGAATGGCTAAGATCAGGTGGTCACCCTTAAGGAACTCAACTGTACCATCCCAATACCATACTCTAGTGACCTGCATATTATCGGTGTATGTTTCAACTGAAACTTGCATATTTTCAGTGTATAATTTAGCTGAGGTAAATACATCAGTGATGGAACTAAGTATCTTAACAAAGGATATGTGTACTAATGTAACAAGGACTTGGACTGACAGATGAGAGGTATGGTTCGACACCCACGTGGAGTAATGACTGATCCCAATGATTATAAACACAATAGTGAGAAGGTATACAGGGAATAGGAGGGTAATACCTGATTTCCATACTGCATTGAAATCTTCGAAAACACAGACACCGCCGAAAAATATTTCAAAATTTATAAACGATAAACAATGTCGTAGAACTGTAAACAGTTGTGCATTCTTTCCCTTATCAGTGACCATCATTAACAGATATCTGAAGCTAGTGTTGCATAGCTGAGCATAGAATAGGATAGCATTGAGTGTACCTCGATCCAGTGTGAGTCTAAAAATGAAAATAATCATAACGATCAAAATTCCTGCAACAATGGCTATCAATAGACACAACCAATAGTTTAGATATGATTCACAATGATGACAGTCTTCTGAACCCAGTACAACACTATAACCATCTCTACACTTACCACACAGGAGACCTTCTCTATTGCCTAGACAGATTGTATGATTATTGTCAACGTAGACACTTTTGTTGGTGGAATAATATTCACTCAAAAACGTAAACCGTTTACAGTACCATATCGGACAGTGAAGTGAGAGACCAAACAGTGCTGTATTATTGGTAGTATTAACTGCACCAAGCCAATTGGTTGTGAAGGACCGAATTGTAATGTACCCTTTATCAGGAGCATGTGTGATGGAACACATAAAATTCAATTTATTGAGGAGATTTGAACAGAGACATTTATAGACTTTTTTATCAAAATTTGTGTAATTAAATCCAAGTGGGCACGGTTTAATGTACATAGTAGTTTTAGTACTTATACAGTTATTGGGTCCGTTTTCCAATGATATTATTTCAATGTCTTTATCTGTATCTGCCAACTGATTTTTGTCTGAAAATAAAGAAGCTGTTATGCAAGTGAAGTTACCTTGAGGGTGTTCTAAAACTGGCTTTAAAAGTACAGTGAACCTGTTGTTAAATTTATTTGCTATTTGGTGTGCTGTTGGTTGGGAACGAGAACTGATCACACCAAACACTGAGCGACCAATATCATCGAGAGTTGTTACACATAGAACCATGTCTTGTCCTGAAAATACATAAGGTTTCGTGTTCCATACAGTTATTTTTGATGGTAAAGTTGATATGTCATTCACAAAATTCTGATCATTTTGGAATATGAAAGTCTCGTTGAACCAGTTGATGGAGTCATTTGTGCTTGAAACAGATCCATTAGACCAACAGATCTTCAATGGATATGCATATATACTACTACCACCGAATCCTGCTGAATTATCAATAAATGAGCCAGTGACGTCAATATTGCTGTCAAACAGTAGAGCACATTTCTCATATGCAATAATATATATAGCTCCCCCTAGTGACCAGGCTATATTTCGCTCAAAGGTAGCATTCAATACTTCCATGAACCGTAACTGACTGTTCTTTGTCATCCTTAAGGCAGCGCCATATGTAGCAGTGTTGTTTCTGAAGACTACATGTCCAGTAAGGCATACCTCAGTACCATATACTGTACTGATTGCACTACCATTATTGAAGGCAAACAGAGAGGGGTGTGTGCTTGTTCCATTGATGATACACAGTACACTTTGAAGATGAATTACTCCATTATCAACATCAAAGGCAGAATTTTGAACTATTTGGACACTTTCAAGATATATCACAACTTGATGTTTTCCAGCATGTGGTTCATTGTAGAGTTTGTTCTCCATGTTTAAGCAGGGTCCAGTGGAGGGTGCGTCTGTGTTATGGTTAATACAGGATACGTTTATCAATGATACAGTGATGCTGTTACCCTTTATGATTCCTCCTTGTGTAACAATGTTAATGGCACGGTTCTTAAAGTAGTGTAAACTTGGATTAGTGAACGAAACATCAACTATTGTCAATGGTGAATAACCACTGGTTGAAGTAGGAAGGAACAGGAAAACTATCTCATCCATTGCGTGCAATATTTTCGAACGGTCATTATTGTGAGAGAAAGTGCAGTTGATAATATTGGTAGAATCAAATGACAGCTCTGTCTTATAGTGAATGATTCCCAGTGAGCTACTGAATGAGCCTTCATTGTCAAGAAAAACACAATTGGTAATTTCAACACGAATCTCTGACTTAGTGCAATTGTGAGCATACAATACAGTAAATGAAGCTGAGCTATATATAGCCATGGGGCCGGTACTTGATTCATATCTCTGTGCTTTGTTTCCAAGGATCAATGAATCATGAGAATACTGATAGTTCTGGATGAAGGAGGAGTTATCAATGTGAACTGTACTATTGAAGCAGCCATCAACTGTAGACCTGTTACCATAGTAATGTATCATAACACCACTACCGATTGTGATACTGTTTGACGTATTGAAGACATCCAATGATTGTGATAGTTCGAATGTACAGTTACGAATGTAAAACCCATCAATAGGGTTCAAGCCCAATACCGCATACCCAAAGGAATGGACCATTTGAACTGTTGTTAGGGTGACTTGAGGACAGTCCATGAACAGCAGTACTGTTGAATAGGATGAAGGATAATACAGTGATGGTGTAGTATTGAATCTGTTTGTTATATCGCTGGGTAAAGTAGTTAAATACGCACCACAATCAATGAATTGTACCCTTTGGATGACAACAGTGGAGTTGACAAAGGCTAAACCTCCAGTGGGACTCAGTGAAGGTGGGGTACTACTGGTTGCAGCTGTACCAGAGTGGGTGGAGCAGCGAATGGTAACAATGTCACTGGAATTGCTTGTAATGGTTATTTCCTGATCCTTTATAATACAATAGCTACCATTTGTAAGTAATTCATATTGATAGGAGTTGTCCAGTATTGTATTCAGCATTAGGGATTCACATGTGATAGGGAGCCATGTTGCGGGTTCAACAGCAAAACTTGTATAACAGGAGAACAATGAGAAACAAAGGATAGCTATTTGAACCTCCTTGTTGTTCATGGCTTTAGCTTATTTTGAATGATATATGCATTGAACTTTATATGCTTTATATATACAAGTACATTCGTATCACAGAGACGGCGGTAATGATATGGTTTGTTTATTGAAACTGCAGTGAATAATTTAGTTTGCCAAACAACATAGCTAATAAACTTAAAAATTAAAAATTATTTAGTCATTTGAGACGAAACATGCACATAATAGTCAACAGCTAACTGATAACAGAAACTAAAATGAAATTCCATTGTTAATTAGCCAACAACGATCCTTCAACTTGTTATGATAAGGGTGAGTGCCGGGCTTCATATTGACCCTATATAAACTCTACAACTAATAAACTAAAAACGTTGACACTGCTAATATAAGCTCATTGCAGATGATTGTATAATTATATTAAAATCTGATCACGTTAACTACGACCTCTGTAAATTCCTACATGTATAAGAGTACAAAATATGCCATTATACTTAATTAAAGATTTTTCTACCACTGATAACTTCTAAACATCCACTCAATATAAATGCATTGCTTACTTTGAGAAGAATGCCAAAGGACAAGACGAACATTTTTATTCTTAAATAAAAGCTGTAATACAGACTGTCGTAAAGTTAGCCTTGTTTTCACAAGGTCATATAGTTAACGTGAACAGACTTTAGATATCATTGTATATGCTTGTGTATAATGTGTATGTTAATGTTATTAATGCAGATGAATGATTCAGTTTGCCAAACAATATGAGATGATGAATATGAAAACGGCTTGCATTTTCGCAGGCACACACATAAAAGCATATCTAATAAACATAAAAATGAACAATAATAAGTGATTTGAGACAAAACATATGTACAGATAACAATTAACTGCATGCATGCACGATAGCAAAAAACGTAAATGAAATTTCATTCTTTTTTACCTGCTTCAACTTGTTATGATAAGGGATGAATGACTTTTTATCCTATAACCAGTAAACTAGAAACATTATACAATATAGTGGTGATCACCGGCTTTCCCTATTTACTAGCTGCAAAGCTATTGAAGGCGGTTGCATAGTTATATAGATGTTTTTATGTGTATATGTACAGTGTTCTTTTTTACCTGCTTCAACTTGTTATGATAAGGGATGAATGACTTTACATTATCCTATAACCAATAAACTATAGAAACATTATACAATATAGTGGTGATCACTTTCCCTATAGCTGCAAAGCTATTGAAGGTGGTTGCATAGTTATATAGACGTTTTTATGTGTATATGTACAGTGTACATGTGTTTATTAAAGCAGCTATTTACAACCGAACTCTACACATGACACTGTATACCTAGTCTATCTCACAGACCCTTAATTTGAGCCAATATCATACTATATTCCCTATAACCTTAAACCCTACTTTGCATATATATCCTTATGCCATTGATATGCATATATATACCCTCGTAATGTCACTACTATGAAGTTATCTGTCTTTGAAAAAAAAAATAGAGCAGAGGTGATAATATATATTAAAACCAATAATTCGTAACTTAAAATTCTAAATTCAAACAAGAGTATATAAAATTATATGGAATTTTGTTAATACAATTAAGGCACTACAGCTACAGTGATTAAATATAGTTAAGATTACAGCAGTTACTGCTGATCTATATTATTTTTCTAGTTCTATTGCTTCTCACTGAATCAGTGTATGTTCAAATGTTAAGGAGTTCTTCTCTCAGCAAGCAGGGTTCATCATCAGTGTCTGGTATGTTGCATCTAACTGGAGCTCTTGTGTTATTCACTGCAGCTGGAGTAATACTGAAGTGACTCATTGACTCATAAACCATGAAAAACTTCTGGGAAATTTTCTTCATCATGCCAATTCTATCAAGGAAGTGATACACCATAATCGAAACTAATGTTAGTATGGCGGAGAAGATGCAAGTTGCACTAATAAAGGCCAGCTTTCCAGGACTGTTGATCAATAGGTAGTACCATGTTGTGCTGTAGATGACTATAATATTTGTACTGATCCATATTTCCAACCAGTTTAAATACCTATTGGTAAACGGGCGGGCATGGGCATGGAATACACAGAATGATATTAACACAGGGCTCGTGTATACATAAGTTAGGTATATATTCTGTCCTCTAGTGACCGAATACACAACATAAATGTATATGATAACCAGCACACGAAGGACGTACCAATACCACTTGTTACCCTGGTAAGGAGCATAAATGGCTTCAATAAATGGCCGCAGGTACTTGGTTGCCATACGAGAAAATCGAAGAAGTGTTTTCGAAATCAACAGGATCAGTATGTATGGCAAACATACAATAACCATTACAAGGACTGTGAGAATAGCTAAGACCAGGTGGTCACCCTTAAGGAACTCAACTGTACCATCCCAATACCATACTCTAGTGACCTGCATATCTTCAGTGTATATTTCAGCTGAGATGAATACATCAGTGATGGAACTGAGTATCTTAACAAAGGATATGTGTACTAATGTGACAAGGACTTGAACAGATAGATGAGAAGTACGGCTTGACACCCATGTGGAGTAATGACTGATCCCAATGATTACAAACACAATAGAGAGAAGGTATACAGGGAATAGGAGGGTAATACTCGACTTCCATATTGCGTTAAAATCTTCAAAAACACAGACACGGCCAAAAAATATTTCAAAATTGATAAACGATAAACAATGTCGTAGAATTGTAAACAGTTGTGCATTCTTTCCCTTGTCTGGGACCATCATTAACAGATATCTGAAGCTAGTGTTACACAGCTGAGCATAGAATAGGATAGCATTGAGTGTACCTCGATCCAGTGTGAGTCTAAGAGTGAAAATAATCACAACAATCAAAATTCCTGCCACAATAGCTATCAATAGACACAACCAATAGCTTAGATATGCTTTACAATGATGACAGTCTTCTGAACCCAGTACAACACTATAACCATCTTTACACTTGCCACACAGGAGACCTTCCCTATTGCCTAGACAGAGTGCATGGTGTTTGTCAACGTAGACACTTTCATTTGAAGAATAATATTCACTCAAGAACGTAAACCGTTTACAGTACCATATCGGACAGTTAAGTGAGAGACCAAACAGTGTTGTATGATTAGTAGTATTTACTGCACCCAGCCAATTGGTTGTGACGGACCGAATTGTAATGTATCCTTTATCAGGAGTATCCCAATTAGTGACAGAACATTTAAAATTAAATTTTTCGAGAAGATTTGAACAGACACATTGATAGACTCTATTGTCAACTTTTGTGTAATTGAATCCAAGTGGGCACGGTTTAAAGTACATAGTAGTTGTAGTACTTATGAACCTATTGGGTCCGTTTTCCAAGGATATTGTTTGAATCTCTTTGTCTATATCTACCAACTGATTTTTGTCTGAAAATACGGCAACTACTATGTAAGTATAATTATATCGAAGATCTAAATTCTTTTCTACAATTGTCTTTAAAACTAGAGTGGATCTGTGGGCATATTCATTTCCTATTTGGTGTGTTGTTGGTTGGGATCGAATACTGATCACACCAAACACTGTGCGACCAATATCATCGAGAGTTGTTACTCGCAGAACCATATCTTGTCCTGAAAATACATAAGGTATCAAGTTTGTTACAATTATTTGTGATGGTAAAGTCGATATGTTATTCACAAAATTCTGATCATTTTGGAATATGAAAGTCTCGTTGAACCAGTTGATGGAGTCGTTTGTGCTTGAAACAGATCCATCAGACCAACAGATCTTCAATGGATATGCATATATACTACTACCACCGAACCCTGCTGAATTATCAATAAATGAACCAGTGACGTCAATATTGCTGTCAAACATTAGAGCACATTTCTCATATGCAATAATATATATAGCTCCCCCTAGTGACCAGGCTATATTTCGCTCAAAGGTAGCATTCAATACTTCCATGAACCGTAACTGACTGTTCTTTGTCATCCTTAAGGCAGCGCCATATGTAGCAGTGTTGTTTCTGAAGACTACATGTCCAGTAAGGCATACCTCAGTACCATATACTGTACTGATTGCACTACCATTATTGAAGGCAAACAGAGAGGGGTGTGTGCTTGTTCCATTGATAATACACAGTACACTTTGAAGATGAATTACTCCATTATCAACATCAAAGGCAGAATTTTGAAGTATTTGGACACTTTCAAGATATATCACAACTTGATGTTTTCCAGCATGTGGTTCATTGTAGAGTTTGTTCTCCATGTTTAAGCAGGGTCCAGTGGAGGGTTCGTCTGTGTTATGGTTGATACAGGATACGTTTATCAATGATACAGTGATGCTGTTACCCTTTATGATTCCTCCTTGTGTAACAATGTTAATGGCACGATTCTTAAAGTAGTGTAAACTTGGATTAGTGAACGAAACATCAACTATTGTCAATGGTGAATAACCACTGGTTGAAGTAGGAAGGAACAGGAAAACTATCTCGTCCATTTCATGCAATATTTTAGAACGGTCATTATTGTGAGAGAAAGTACAGTTGATAATATTGGTAGAATCAAACGACAGTTCTGTCTTATAGTGAATGATCCCCAGTGAGCTACTGAATGAGCCTTCGTTGTCAAGAAAAACAGAATTGGTTATTTCTGTATGAATTGATGAGTTGATGTAATTGTGAGCATGCAATACAGTAAATGAAGCCGAGCTATATATAGCCATGGGGCCGGTACTTGATTCATATCTCTGTACTTTGTTTCCAAGCATCAATGGATCATGATAATACTGATAGTTCTGGATGAAGGAGGAGTTATCAATGTGAACTGTACTATTGAAGCAGCCATCAACTATAGACCCGTTACCATAGTAATGTATCATAACACCACTACCGATTGTGATACTGTTTGATGTATTGAAGACATCCAATGATTGTGATAGTTTAAATGTACAGTTATGAATGTAAAACCCATCAATAGGGTTCAAACCCAATACTGCATACCCAAAGGAATGGATTATTTGAACTGTCATTACGGTGACTCGAGGACAGTCCATGAATAGCAGTACTGTTGAATAGGATGAAGGATAATACAGTGATGGTGTAGTATTGAATCTGTTTGTTATATCACTGGGTAAAGTAGTTAAATACGCACCACAATCAATGAATTGTACCCTTTGAATGACAACAGTGGAGTTGACAAAGGCTAAACCTCCAGTGGGACTCAGTGAAGGTGGGGTACTACTGGTTGCAGCTGTACCAGAGTGGGTGGAGCAGCGAATGGTAACAATGTCACTGGAATTGCTTGTAATGGTTATTTCCTGATCCTTTATAATACAATAGCTACCATTCGTAAGTAATTCATATTGATAGGAGTTGTCCAGTATTGTATTCAGCATTAGGGATTCACATGTGATAGGAAGCCATGTTGTGGACTCATCAGTAAAACATGTGCAATAGGAGAATAGTGAGAAACAAAGGATAGCAATTCGAATCTCCTTGTTGTTGTTCATGGTTTTAGCTTATTTAGAATGACATACATTGAATTTGATATGCTTTAAATACATTCGTATCACAGAGACCGCTGTATTATGGTTTAGCGTCTATTGAAACAGGTGAATAATTCAGTTTGCGAAACAATATGAGATAACGAATATGAAAACTTACATTTTCACAAACACGCGCACAATAGCATAACTGATAAACTTAAAAATGAATAACTATATGTACACAAGATATGTATATGTATAGTCAATAATTAACTGATAACAGAAAACTCCATTCTTCTTAGCTATCACTGAGAGTTCAATAATCCTGTCACTTGATTGTTATGATAAAGGTTAAACGACTTCACAATGTCTCCTGCAACCAGTAAATTAGAAACTTTATACAATATAGCTCTATACTTGACACTCCATATACCTCAATTTATACCTCACCCCATGGGCTCAATGTATACATATTCTGTATACCCTCTATGCCCTCTATACCCTCTATACCCTCTATACCCTCTATACCCTCTATGCCCTCTATACCCTGCTAGTGTATGTCTTTATTTACACTTTATTTATAGTACAACCTCATGATTTTCTTTATCTTATAAAAATACGGCAAGAGGTATAATAAGCAATTTGTAACTTGAAAATGTTAAATTCAAAGAAGACTACATTATACATTACAATACACTATAACAGCTACAGTAATTTAATAAAAACTATACAGCAGTACTATTTTTTTCTTCAAGTTTTATTACTACTCAGTCAGCATTATGTTGATGTGTTCAGGAGTTCTTCTCTCAGTAAGCAAGCATCGTCATCAGTATCTTGAGTGTTACATCTAACTGGAGCTCTTGTGTTATTCACTGCAGCTGGAGTAATACTGAACTGCCTCATTGACTCATGAAGGTTGGAAAAATTTTGCGAGATTTTCTTCATCATGCCAATTCTATCAAGGAAGTGAAACACCATAATCGAAACTAATGTTAGTATGGCAGAGAAGATGCAAGCTGCACTAATGAAGGCCAATTCTACAGGGCTATTGATCAGTAGGTAGTACCATGTTGTGGTGTAAATGATTATAATGTTTGCACTGATCCATATTTCCAACCAGTTCAAATACCTATTGGTAAATGGGCGGGCATGGGCATGAAGTATACAGAATGATATTAATACTGGGCTCGTGTATACGTATGTTAGGTATACATTCTGTCCTCTAGTGACCGAATACACAATGTAGACATATATGATAACCAGAACACGAAGGACGTACCAATACCTCTTGTTACCCTGGTAAGGAGCATAAATGGCTTCGATAAATGGCCGCAGGTACTTGGTTGCAAAGCGAGAAAATCGAAGGAGTGGCTCTGAAAACAACAAGATCAGTATGTATGGCAAACATACAATGGTCATTACAAAGACTGTAATAACGGCTAAGATCAGGTGGTCACCCTCAAGGAACTCAACTGTACCATCCCAATACCATACTCTAGTGACCTGCATATCTTCAGTGTATATTTCAGCTGAGATGAATACATCAGTGATGGAACTGAGTATCTTAACAAAGGATATGTGTACTAATGTAACAAGGACTTGAACTGACAGATGAGAGGTACGATTAGACACCCACGTGGAGTAATGACTGATCCCAATGATTATAAACACAATAGAGAGAAGGTATACAGGGAATAGGAGGGTAATACCCGACTTCCATATTGCGTTTAAGCCTTCATAAACACAGACACGGCCGAAAAATAATTCAAAATTGATAAACGATAAACAATGTCGTAGGACTGTAAACAGTTTTGCACCTTTTCCCTTGTCAGTGACCATCATTAAAAGATATTTGAAACTAGTGTTACACAGCTGAGCATAGAATAGGATAGCATTGAGTGTACCTCGATCCAGTGTGAGTCTAAAAATGAAAATAATCACAACAATCAAAATTCCTGCAACAATGGCTATCAATAGACACAACCAATAGTTTAGATATGCTTCACAATGATGACAGTCTTCTGAACCCAGTACAACACTATAACCATCTTTACATTTGCCACACAGGAGACCTTCCCTATTACCAAGACAGAGTGTATGGTTTCTGTCAATGTAAACACTTTCGTTTGTGGAATAATATTCACTCAAGACCATAAACCGTTTACAGTACCATATTGGACAGTGAAGTGAGAGACCAAACAGTGTTGTATGATTAGTAGTATTTACTGCACCCAGCCAATTGGTTGTGAAGGAGTGAACGGTAATGAATCCTCTATCATGAGCATTCTTACTAGCCATGGAACAAATAAAATTAAATTTTTCAAGGAGATCTGAACAGACACAGCCGTAAACTACAGCTTTTTTGTAAGTAAATCCAAGTGGGCATGGTTTAATATACATAGTAGTTGTTGTACTTATGCAATTGTTTGGTCCATTTTCTAAGTATATTATTTCATTGTGTTCATCCATGTCTACAAGCTGATGTTTTCTTGAAAATAAAGATGCTACTATCAAAGTGCAATCAAATTGACTGTGTAAATTCCTTTCTAAAACTGGCTTTAGAAGCAGACTGTATCTGCTGTTAAATTCGGTTGCTATTTGGTGTGCTGTTGGTTGGGATCGAATACTGATCATACCAAACACTGAACGATCAATATCATCGAGAGTTCTTAAACACAA